>LBNU01006555.1:7300-21033 GCA_014162995.1 Artemisia annua | reverse complement strand
CAATTTCTTCACTTCAGTTGTTCCTGACGTCGTCATGTTGGAGCTTGTGACGCCGTCACCTTCTGTGCACTTTAGGGTCTTTTGAGATTTTGTTGTTTTCCGCACTTTTTCACTCCGAAAACGCCCGAAAATGCTTCTTTTGTGATTTTCTCCTCAAAAGTACCTAAAATGAGAAAAGAAACGACTTTGGGTGAAATCCGATCCAATAATATACGAATTAGGACTCAAACGGACCCCTAAAAACGTAACATTTTTTGTCTCATCACCGTCCAACTGTAACAGGCAAATTTTCTCTGCCTAAAAATACCAGTCCATTTCACAAGTTTTAGGCATCCTTTTTCACACAAAACTTTCTGAGTAATCCTCCTATCATACTTACATTTCATTGATCATTAGTTAGTTTTCTTTTGTTTAAAGAGTGATTATTTCATCCAACCAAATATCACCTTCATTCCTCTATTACTCAAGAGAAAACAGAAAGTATCAAAGAAGATACAAAGTGTTAGAGTGTTTTTGCAGTGCACTTGCATTACTTGTAATTTACTTGTTGTATCTTGATATACATCAAATGTCATAGTCTTGCTTAGTCATCTTGTGTGGATCATCATGATCTTATTGAGATCTCTTATAGCTTGTATGTTAGTGTGTTGAGCAAGTGGATCAAGAGTAGTGTGAGGATCGTGTTGATCATGTGATAAGTAAGGATCGTGTAGATCGTGTGAGAAGTTAGGATCGTGTGGATTGTCAGTGCAATTGGTACTAGCTAGATTAGTACTCGACATTCCGCTTAGTGCCAGAAATTGTGATAAGCAACGTTGTACAGTTTTCTCCGCCTGTCGGGAGCTTTGTTGACATAGTGCTTAGAACTACTCTCGAGTTGGGTACTCGGGGACTAGAGTAGGGCGAAGAAGAGCTTTGTGACCGAACCGCTATAAATCTCTGTTGGGAATTATGCTAAGTAAGAATTCTGCTGACGGATTCTGCTGATGGATTCTGCTGAAGAGCTGGAATCTGCTGAAGATAACTTTCTGCGGAAGAATAGTTTCTGCGTAGTGTGTTTCTGCGGATATAGATAAACCGCGTATTTTGTAATTTAGTTAGTATATGCATGAGTTTTATCAGGAGAAGATAATGCATATCTTTTATAGTTTATAGATTATACGTTTCTTGTGAAACGGTTTAGGTTTACGGTTCCTTGTCTATAAAAGGAACATCTTATTATATTTTATGTGCGAGTTTGAAAAACAAGTTTTAGTTTTTATAAAAGATCCATAGAGGATCAAAGAGTTCTTAGTATTCTATGTTATTGCTTGTGTTTGTTTCCGCTTTAGAATACAAGTATTGGAGACTTTCTATTAGTGTGTTTGTGATTACATAAACATTGCTAACGATTCACGAGTGCTCAAAGATCTATCAAGGTCTTAGTTTCAACAAGTGGTATCAGAGCCTCGAGAGAGTCTCTGTGATACTAAGAACATCATTTTTTTTCACACACATAACCAAAACAACCAACCATCATGCCTGGATCTGACAATGAGACAGATGTTACACTCAATCAAAACACCGCATCCTTACATCAACTCAATCTCACAAACAGTAATGCCAAATTCCCTTACCTTAAGAAAGAAGAATATGAACTTTGGGCTATGAAGATGCAGAACTGGATCACCAACATTGACTACAATCTTTGGAAGGTGGTCCTTAAAGGTAATAGCCCAAAGAGGACTGGAACTGATCAAGAAGGAAGGATGTACCATCTTGATCCTACAACTGCTGAAGAAATTCTAGTTGTGCAGAGGGAAAGTAAAGTTAGAACTATTCTCCTTCAGGCTATCCCAGAGGATCACTTCGGTGACTTTCACTTCATGACTGATGCAAAGGATATCTGGATGGCCATAAAAGCTAGGTTTGGTGGGAATGAGGAGTCCAGAAGGATGAGGAAATCCATGCTCAAGCAGCAATTTCAAGAGTTTCAGATCACAGAGGAAGAAGGTATCCATAAGGGATATGACAAGTTCCACAAGATCCTGAGTCAACTGAATCAACTGAAAGCCAGGCCAGACAATGAAGATTGCAATGCAAAGTTCCTGAGATCCTTACCTCCATCTTGGTTGCAAGTAAGCATTGCACTCAAAGCTAAGGGTGGACTGGACATGATGTCTTTTGATGATCTATACAACAAGCTTAAGACTCTTGAGCCAGATGTCAGAAGTCCAATTCATTCATCCACTCCCACTTACTCAGCTTTTGTCAGCTCAACCTCAAATATGATGCCTCATATCTCTAACCCAATTTCCTCAGCTTCATCTTCATACACCACCACCAAATCAAATACTCAATCACAGTCCAGCAGTGTATTGGAAGATGTACTTCAATCCTTTGTTGCTGACTATGAAAGTCAGCAACAACTATCTTATGAGGATTTTGAACAAGTAGATCCACTGGATATGGAAGAGATGAACTTGAAGTGGCAGATGGCAATGCTTTCATTAAACATCAAGAGGTTTGAGAACAAGTCTGGAAGAAAGTTTGGATTCAATTGAAGAGATCCAAGTAGGTTTGACAGAAAGAAGATCAAGTGCTACACTTGTGGACAGATGGGTCACTTCTCAAGAGAATGCATGGATAGGAAGACTACTGATGAGGTTAGGTACTCTACCTATCAGCAGAATAAAGGAGATGTTGGAACTTCCAAAGCTGGACCATCCAAAGCTTTGGTGATTGTGGATGATCATGTTGACTGGAAGACTCATGAACGTAGTGATGGTGAAGCTGATCAGAGTGGATTACTGGCCAGCTGTGATACAGAGGATCATCATGATCAAGTTGTCCTTATGGGCATCTCTCAGGTACAAAATTGTGTGTTTGGTTGTAGTGTCAAATATAATGAGCTTAAAGAATCTTATGATGAATTGAAACCACAATAAAATGAGTGTTATAAAGAACTTGAGGCATATAAAAATGGTTTAAGGACTTTAGAAAAACAAAAAATTTGGTTTCAAAAGAATCAGGCTACTTATGAAGAGAAAATCAGTGTGTTAAAAAGAGATTTAAAATGTGCACAAGATGAGTTGATATACACTAAGAAAGTAAATGCTAAATTAGAATCTGACAACCAAGTACTTAAAGAGGAGCTAAATAAGGAAATAGCTACATACAAAAAATGGTTGATATCAGGTGATAATCTAGCTAGTTGTTTATATAGTTGTCAAGCTGTAAATTCTAATATAGGTTTAGGTTTCAAAAAGTATGTTGGATTAGAAGCTAGGAATGACCTTGGTAGGAGAACACCAGCAGGTTTAGCTAATTATGTTAAAGAAGGATCATTACATGCTGTGCCTGGACCTATAAGATGAGAACACATGCCCATTGACCTTTCCACCACTGTAGACTTTGATGGATCACATCATCTATATGGCAAAAAGTCAAGTGACCTGCCTGACCCTAATTCTAACACTGCTGACCTTGTCTCTTGTTCTACCGGTGACATGTCTTCTGACCAAGGGTCTACTGCCTATACAAGTTGTGATTCAAGTGACAAGTCAGACCTTCCCAAGACCTCACCCAAACCTTCACCCAAGTGTCCATACAAGCCTATTAGAGTTGCTGCTGATGATTTAAAGTCAAGGACAATTTCCTCTAAAGAATTGTTATTTAATTCTTTGCCAAACAATAATTTTAATTCTGTCAAAAACAATTCTGTCAATGTTTGTGGTTTGAATGCTTTTCCTGGAACATCTTTCATTGTTAATAAATCTTCTAAAAAGAAGAAATGTTTTGTTTGTGGAAGTAAATCTCACTTGATTAAGGATTGTAATTTTCATGAGCAAAGAATGGGTGTATGTGCTAGTCAGAAGAGACCTAGACCAGTGTGGAAACCTGTCCATGATATACCATCTTATGTTCCACAAGCAACTCACTCAACCAGCAGATCCAATTATGCTGATAAATCAGCTTCTACCGATCAATCAGTTCCTGCTGATACACCTATTTCTGCTGCTAGACCTTTTCAACCCAGTAGAAAAAGACAAGTTGCTAGACCATTCTATAGACCTAATAATTCTTACTTTTCGAATGGTTTTTGGCCTAGTTATTATCACCCAATGTATATGGGGTGGGGGGCACCATGGGATACTGCTGTTAAGCCCTCAGCAGGTTGTTCTTGGAATAATAAGGGATATAACTATCAAACAAGGTCCAAGAATAATGGTGGATCTTGTACATCTACATGGCTTAACTCTTATGATCCACAAGGCAGGCTCATGTCAGTAATGACTTGAGTCTCTAAAGTGTACTTATATTTTGTATATTTTTGTTGTTGTTGTAGGATCATCCCCTGAAAAGTAAAGAAGTTGGCATAGTTGATAGTGGTTGTTCTAGGAGCATGTCAGGAAACAGAGAAAAGATGATTGATTTTGTACCCATAGAAGGTGGAGGCAATGTGACTTTTGGTGGAGGTGATGGTAAAATCACAGGGAAAGGAACTATTAGAACACCAAAATTGGATTTTGAGAATGTGTATTATGTAAAGGAACTGCAACACTTCAACTTGTTCTCAGTATCACAAATTTGTGACACAAAGAACAAAGTCTTCTTCTCTGAGGATGAATGTCTTGTGCTCTCTAAAGACTTCAAACTTCCAGAAGATACATCAATTCTGCTGAGAGTTCCAAGGAACAACAACCTATACACATTCAACATGAATGATGTCCAACCTGAAGGTGATCTAACATGCTTGGTGGCTAAAGCATCCCTGGATGAATCTACAAAATGGCACAGAAGGATGGCTCATGTGAATTTCAAGACCATCAACAAGCTTTCTAAACTTGGTCTAGTTCAAGGACTTCCTTCTAAAGTTTTCACCAATGAGCACAATTGTGTTGCCTGCAACAAAGGGAAGCAACACAGAGCCTCATACAAAGCAATTACAGCTGTGAGCACTATCTCAGAACCTCTTCAATTGCTGCATATGGATCTCTTTGGTCCAACTCAAGTAAGAAGTATTGATCATAAGTACTTCTGTTTGGTAATCACTGATGATTATAGCAGGTTTTGTTGGGTATTCTTTTTGAAAACTAAAGATGAAACATCTCATATTTTAAAAGAATTTGTTACCCTTGTTGAAAACCAGCTAAATAAAAAGGTTAAAGGTATTAGGTGTGATAATGGGACAGAGTTCAAAAATGCTATTTTGATAGAACTTTGTAACTCTAAAGGGATAAAAAGGGACTATAGTAATCCAAGAACCCCACAACAAAATGGGGTTGCTTAAAGAAAGAATAGGACCTTAATAGAGGCTGCAAGATCAATGCTTGCAGACTCTAAGTTACCCACAATGTTCTGGACTGAAGCAGTAAGTACTGCTTGTTATGTTTTGAACAGGGTATCTATCACTAGACCTCATTTCAAGACACCTTATGAACTTCTCACTGGGAAAGTTCCTTCTATTCATTACCTCAAACCTTTTGGATGTCAAGTGACCATTTTAAACACTAGTGATCCACTTGGGAAATTTGATGGAAAAGCTGATGAGGGGTACATTGAGGGATATTCAGCTCATAGTAAGGCTTATAGGGTATATAATCTAAATGCTAAAAGGATAGAGGAGACTCTTAACCAGAGATATCTAGAAGAAAAGACTAATGTTCAGGGTCAAGGCCATGCTTGGTATTTTGACCTGGATTACTTAACAGATTATTTGGGTTATACTAGATTTGTTGCTAACCAATCTGCAGGTATACAAGAATCTCCCTTTCACAATACAGGTGTCCTAGATGATGACTTAGAAGATGAGTCTGAGCTTGATGAACAAACCATTGTTGTACCTTCATTTCCACCTAACCAGTTTGCAGGTAATGATGCAAAAGATTCTACTGATGTGAATGAAGAAGAGTCATAATATGCAGAGGATCTAGCTAAACTCAAGAAGCAAGAGCATGCAACCACTCAAGAAGCTGAGAGGCTTGGTGAGAAGTTTGCAAAAAATGCTGAAGCACTCCTTAGACAATCAGCACAAGCAGTCAGTGGAAACCTGGAAACTGCTGATCGTTCTTCTAACAGTTCACCTGTTTCTCCTGACATCACCATATCTGCTGACAATACTGCTGCATGTACTCCCATTTCTACCAAGGTTTCCACGGACTTTGGAGAACCATATACCATATTTCCAAGTCCTTCAGATCTTGGTAATCACCAACCCAAAGCTGGCATCTTCACCTCATCTTCCTATGACAGTGTTTTTGAACCTACAATGACCAATCTTGATACCACAATTGCTGTCAACCCCAATGCAACAAAAAGGATCAACATTCTACATCCACAGGAAAATACTATTGGTGATCCTCAAGACCCTGTTAGAACTAGAAGCACAGTGAAACAAACTAAGTATGGAGAAGTTGCTTTCATTTCCTATGTCTCAAATCAACAAAGAGACAATCACACAGACTTTCACCATTGTCTGTTTGCTTGTTTCCTTTCTCAAATGGAACCAACCAGTGTCCCACAAGCTCTTGCAGATCCAAGTTGGCTTGAAGCAATGAAAGATGAAATGCTGCAGTTCAAGAATCAGCAAGTTTGGATATTGGTTCCTCTACCAGATGGGAAGTATGCCATTGGGACAAAATGGATTTTGAAGAATAAAAGGGATGCAAGGGGTATAGTGGTCAAAAACAAATCAAGGCTGGTAGCTCAGGGTTTCAGGCAGGAGGAAGGGATAGATTATAATGAGGTTTTTGCACCTGTTGCTAGGGTAGAGGCCATTAGGATTTTCTTGGCCTATGCATCTTATATGGGCTTTATGGTTTATCAGATGGATGTGAAAGGTGCATTCTTATATGGTGAGATTGAAGAAGAAGTCTATGTCACTCAACCCAAAGGTTTTGAAGACCAAGATCATCCTGAGTATGTTTATAAGGTTGTCAAAGCACTTTATGGCCTCCATCAGGCACCAAGAGCTTGGTTTGCTAGACTCTTAGCATTTCTGCTGAAGCATGGATACAGAAGAGGTGCCATTGACAAAACACTCTTCCTTAAGAAGAATTCCAGGGATATTATACTTGTGCAAGTTTATGTGGATGACATTATCTTTGGCTCCACTAATGAAGCTTGGTGCAGGGAATTTGAGAATTTAATGAAGGGTGAGTTTCAGATGAGTGCCATGGGGGAGCTTACTTTCTTTTTGGGTCTACAAGTTAAGCAGAAACCAGATGGTATATTTATTAGTCAAGATAAATATGTGAGGGACATTTTGAAGAAGTTTGGCATGGAAAGTATCAGAACTGCTACTACACCTTATGAAGCTCCTAAACCAAAGAACAACATTGAACCAGATCCTGCTGTGAATGTTCACTTATACAGATCCATGATTGGTTCATTGATGTATTTAACAGCTTCAAGGCCTGACATTACATTTGCTGTGAGTGCTTGTTCAAGGCATCAAGTTACACCACTTACTTCTCACTTGAATGCAGTCAAGAAGATCTTCAAGTACCTCAAAGGCCAACCTAACCTAGGTCTTTGGTACCCAAAAGAGTCCCCTTTCAAGTTGGAAGCATATAGTGATAGTGATTATGCTGGTGCAAATTTGGATAGAAGGTCCACAACTGGAGGTTGTCAATTTCTTGGAAGAAGATTGATTTCTTGGCAATGCAAGAAACAAACAATAGTTGCTACCTCATCTACTGAAGCAGAATATGTTGCTGCTGCCAACTGTTGTGGGCAGGTACTTTGGATACAGAATTAGTTGCTGGATTATGGGTTTAATTTCATGAACACCACAATCTTTATTGATAATCAAAGTACCATATGCGTTGTTAAAAATCCATTTTTTCACAATAGAACAAAGCATATTGAGATTAGGCACCACTTTATAAGAGATGCATATGAAAAACATTTGATAAAGGTGGTTAAGATTCACACATATAATAATGTGGCAGATTTATTGACTAAAGCTTTTGATGGACCTAGGTTTCAACATTTAGTTGTCCATATTGGGATGGTTAACCCTTGAATGCAAAGTTTGAGGGGAGGCATAAGCCTCAGGGGAGGCATATGCCTCAGGGGAGGATTGTAGTTGTAAACTTTGTAGATTGATCATTATTGTAGATATTGTACATTTTAGGTTACTAACACTAACCATCTAATGTGTTTCTTAGCATATTAGTTTGTTTGTTTGGTTTGCTACTATGTGTCTGTTTTACAGAATACAGGTCTGTGTAGTTGCTGGTTTGGATTGTTTGGAACAAGGTACTGTAAGCTAAAGTTTCTTTCTTCTGAAGGAGTTATTGTGATTTTCATTGTTTCTACTGAAGAAGGACAAAAGTGATTTTCATTGTTTCTACTGAAGTAAATACAACTGATTCTCCCTGTTTCTACTGAAGTGGAATACAAGTGATGCTCATTATTTCTACTGAAGAGAAAGACAAGAAGTGCAATGAAAGATAAATTCAAGTTTTTCATTCATTCAAGAAACAAGTTACAGCTTACAAACAACTTCAAAAGTAAATAAAGACCATTCCTATACATATTCAACTACACAAATCCTAAAATTCTATCATTCATATTGCAAAAGCCTGGTGGATATGCATGTCCAGTACGATGAAGAAGCTGAAGGTGAAAAATGGAAGGATGGATTGATGAAAACGTTGATGACGCTCAAGAACCTATGTTTGGTCCCTGGCAACATCATACTATTTAAATTTGGTCTCTGGCAACATCACACAATTTTCTACTCCATTTTCCCTTTTCCCTTATCCATCATCTCTGTCTTCTTGCCTTTTCCCTTGCGTCCATGGTATGTAGCACCAGATCCTGGAGCAGGAAGAGCAATCACTACTTCTCGTGATTTTGGAAGTGGAGGGTTAGACTTCCTTGACCATGGTAAAGACGAGGGTTGTAAAGATGGATTGGCCCTTCTGGTCCTTGTTCGAGAGTAAGAATAACCCAATTGGATGGACGAAGAAGAGGGTGGTAACTGAGTTCTTTTGGGAGTATGAGGAGGAAGGAAAGATGGGTCTTCATCCTCAGAAGATTCCTCATTAGAGGTTAAAGGTAAAGGAGCATTGAGGTCATGCCTCTTTTTGCGATCCTCTTCTTTGGTTTGCCAAGGTTTCTCAGGGCATCCAGGTGGAAAATAATTACCCCGCCCATTGCTCTCTGAAGATGATGATGAATCGGAAGATATCTCAATAGGATTCATATTTGGAGAAGTTTTGGGATGGCAATTGTGAGGTTATTAAGAAATTAGAGTTTGTTGATAATTCGGGATAATTGATAACTATATCGAGTGATTTGGGGGTATTTTATAGGCAAAGTCAAGGATTGATGGTAATTAATGCGAGTTCGGTGGCACAGTAAACCTCAAGATATTTACTTACGATATTTTTACACTTGCATTGATTCTGCTGATTGACTATTGATCAGCAGATTGACCATTGATTCTGCTGAAGGGTTGATTTTGAAAGTTATTTTACACGTCAGATATGGTCAACAAATTGTTTCGATATTCTTGGCCGCGATTGGGTAACTTCCTTTTATAACCTAATTCGAATCACTTTGCCCAAAATAACTCATTCCCTCATCAAACAATTTAAACCCATTCCCAAATTGATTAAGTCGTAACCTCTCCTCACAAAATCTTCACATGGCATCTCTTCAAGTCAAGAAAGATCACAACAAGGTTGTTTTTCAGATTAAGACAAAAGGCCATGAGCAATATGATCCAATGGTAGAGTTTTTGCAGAGTTCCAAGATTCATTATGCTCTTACACATTCTCCAAATGTGATATATGAATCGTTGGTGAAACAATTTTGGGCAACTGCTGCTAAGAGGTCTGACACAGAGATTGTAGCAACAATTGAAAGAGCAGAGTATGTGGTGACTGAATCATTGATTAGGACACAGCTACAATTGGATGATGAAGGTGGTGTTTATCATACCAACACTGAAGAAATACTTGCTGGCTTAAGAGATGTTGGCTACCAAAGTACTGCAACAGACATGTGGCACAAGAATCAGTTTTGTCCTATGTGGAGATTTTTGGTGCACACATTGCTTCAGTGTATCAGCAACAAGTCAGGAGGATTGGATCAGTTCTCTACCCAATTGGGTTGTGGTATAGTATGTCTTTCAAAGGGTTTAACTTATAATTTTTCTAAGTTTATCTTTGATAATATGATTGAAAATATTCAAAGGAAAAAGCATAAGTTTCTAATGTACCCTAGGTTTTTACAGATTATATTAGGCATAACAACCCAAGAGAGAACCTTTTGTCCCATAGGAGCACTCACAAAGAAAGTTTTTGCTTCTATGAGAACTAATTATGAAGGGGCATTTCACCCTCTATTGCCAGCTATGTTGCCACAAGGCAATAATGATGCTGGTGAGGGTAATGCTGCTGATGCTCCACCCTCTCCACATCCTACTGATGATGGAAATCCATCATCTCCCAGTGTTGCTGCTGACGGTAATCCATCAGTTGCCACTGATGAGGGCCCTTCCATTGCTGCTGAAGCATCCAATGCTTCTCCTGACCAGCCTCCACCATCACCTAGTTCACCCAGGCCTCACACACCACCTATCTCTATTGCTCTTGATGAGCAAGTTCTTGAGGTTGAAGAGACCCTTCAGTCTCTTGGTACACAAGTACCTTTACCTTTTGAACCTGAGATTACTAGACTGCCCACACCTAGTCCTGAAAGAGAGCCTTTTAATGAAAGTATTCCTACATTTGAGCCTGTTTCTCCTAAAAGGCCCAATGATGCTCCCATTACCACTGAGCAATCTGCTGGTAGAGCTGAGGAGCCTATTACTCTCACNGTACCTTTACCTTTTGAACCTGAGATTACTAGACTGCCCACACCTAGTCCTGAAAGAGAGCCTTTTAATGAAAGTATTCCTACATTTGAGCCTGTTTCTCCTAAAAGGCCCAATGATGCTCCCATTACCACTGAGCAATCTGCTGGTAGAGCTGAGGAGCCTATTACTCTCACAACTGTATATGAATTGCTTAACAGGAATAATAAAGAAGTTGCAGAGTTGAGAAAGGAGCTTGCAGATACCAAATCTTCTCTTGGTGTTGAAATTGAAGCTTTGAAAAATAAAGTTCAGGGGCTAGAAGCACAACTTGGGGAGAAAAGGAAAAGAAACTTGGTGGTTTCTTCTGATGAAGAACAAGAGGGAAGGCAAATGGATTCTCTTGGATTGTTGGCTGATGTGGCTCAAATGGCTGGTGTTCCTTCTCCTAAAGCTGTTGAATCTTCAAAGCAAAAGAAGACTATTCAGTTTCAAAGAAAAAGGAGGAGACAGTATTTGAACAAGGCATCCTTGGAGTCTCTTGGAGTACACAGTGCTGTTGTTAATGATCAAGTTGATAATGAGGTACCAATGGTGAATATTACCTCTGAAATAAGTCAAGAAGCTTCAGTGCCAGCACAATCTTTAGAAGATCCTTCAGTAGTATTTGTTGCTGGGAGAAATGTTGTATTGGACTCTCACATTGTTGGTTCCTCTGCTCAAGTTGAAGATTCTTCTCAACATGTTTATCCTGATGCATCTGCTGATGTCCAATTGTGGATATCTCTCATGATGATTCTTCTGATGAGGTATCTCCAAGTGTTCCTGATGTGGATCTTTCTGGTAAGAGAAATAATATTTTTGTTGAGGAAGATCTTGGTCAAGATTGTGTGACTGACAAGGAAAGAGCTGAGCAGGCCAGAATGTTGCAAGAGTATGAAGATCAAATGAAGAGTAAGGCATTATTACAAAAGCTTACAGCTCAATTTACTTCAGATTTGCCTCCTAAAAGACAAAAAGAATTGGATGCACAATCAATTCATTTTACTGATGAGCAGTGGGATTCCTACACTATGCAAGCTGCTTCCAATCCTACTCTAGCTCAAAGTATTTTGGGAGCTGCTTTTGATAGAGATAATTTTGCTGCACAAATGGTGGCCCTTGGACAACAAAAGAAAAGGGATGCAGGTGACAAGAGAAAAGCTATTGCAGCTCAGAAGGCTAAAGCCAAAAGAGACAGACCACCTACTGAAGCACAGAAGAGGTCTTATATGAGGAATGTGGTTTACAATTAGAGTGTAGCTCTTTATACTTCTAGTTTGTCAAAGAAGCAAGTTTGGAATTTGCCTGATTTTGAGCTGATAAGGTTGTATAATTTGATTATGAAGCAAATTAAACCGGCTTCTCAAGTGAAGAGGTTTGCTGATGCTCTAGTTGCTCCTACGGCAAAAAGACCAAAGATTGTTGCAGAAGTTGATACAACTGCTGATGGTGTGCAAACTGCTGATGTTGTGCAATCCACTGAAAGTCTACCATCTGCTGATGTACAGGGTGTGTCTTCCATTTCTACTGAGGAAGCATCTGCTAGTCAACCATCAGTTCTTCATGTTTCTTCTGAAGCTTCCCTCATAGCTGTTTCTTCTGACACTTCACAAATAGCTGCTGATCATGATCCAAAGGAAAAGAAGAGTACAACTGAGATTCCTTCTTCTGTATCTACTGATTAAGGAAGATCATTTCTTTCCAACTATCGTGCAATTCTGGCTAAGCAAGCTGAAAAAGAAGCTGCTAAGGCTAAAAGAGCTAGGCAAGAGATGGACAAGTTGTATCATCAAGGTGTCTTTGCTTCTATTCCTTCTGGTTCTACATCTTCTTGGTGCATCTGAAAAGGTAGACCCTTCCTTTTCTATGGGAATATATGTGCCTGGTAGAAGAAAGAAAAGGATGTCCCATAGGAGACATATTGCTATTAGAAGATCTGTGAGATTATCAAGGAAGTCAACCTCTCAGAAGCCTAGATCTTCTAAGCATGTGGATATTAATGCTGATAATGCTACATTTATCAAGATGGGGTCTTCTACAACCTTTCCAGAGGATTCTTATAGTGTATTGACAGATTGGAAGGTGACTAATGAACAGATCAACACTATTTATAGGCTTGACACATCTTATATGGAGTTTACTTTCTTGAAAGATATACTTCATTTTGTGGATAGGCAGGATCTGAATACTCTTTATGCCTTTGTTTCACATTATTATGCATCTCATAAACCACAAGGGGCAGGGTTGTACTTATTGGGAGATCTTCATGTTTTGTTTGATTCTCAGTCCCCAAATGGTACAGGGTATTCTATCTGGAAGAATTCTCATAAGTGGAAGGTTGATACATGGAGATTTTATCCTTATCCTAATGTGCGTGTTGTTGAGACCAAGTGTGGGATGAGAGTTTGTATGTTTTCTAATCAGCATTATCCTTTGTCACCTAAACTACTGAAAAGATTGCTGAGAAGGAGATTGGAAGTTCCACCTAATCCAGTGTCAAATGATCTCACACATGCTGAACAGTTGATTGGGTTAATCAAGTCTCAGCTTATGCAACATCAGGCTTCTACTTGATTATGGTATTCTATGTTGTATATTTTATTTCATTTTCTTAATTTTATTAGTAAAAAAAAAAAGAAAAAAAAAGAAAAAGAAAAAACTAACTTTATTGTGCATTTGTTTTAAGGTAATCAACTTACCATGATGTTAACTATTACATCAAAAAGTTGGCTAGTCCAAAGGGTACAGTTTTGGTAAAGACATGAGAAATCTGTTGATAGCTGTAATAGTTTGCTCAAAACTATTGGGTACTCAACTCACCCATGCTTCACAGCTGAGAGTTGAATGGTTTTCAATTGACCATGGATTTTTCCTTTTGGATTCCAAATAATTGACTAGC
>LBNU01006554.1:5255-19741 GCA_014162995.1 Artemisia annua | reverse complement strand
TTTTCCACTGTGGGAATTTGAAAGTGCTTATTTGCTTAATCTGAGCTTATCAGTGCTATTTCTTGTACCTATTTGCTTATTTCTTGTACCTTTTACTTATTTACATCTTATTTCACTTTTGTTTTCCTTTGTTTAGCTTATTTGAGCTTTTGATCATCACCTTGAGCCAAAAAGCTCATCTGTCAAACTTTATAAGCTCCAATCTGCTTATTTTTAGATTTCAAAATTTTTGTCTTCATTAAAGTTTTATATTTTCAGTAGTTTAACAGTTCTAGAAAAAGAAAAACACAAAAACATCACTTTTAAGCTAAGTGATAGCTTCTATTTAGGAGCTTAATTGCTTATTAGCTTATTTTCATTAAGGACATATAGTTTTTATAATTTTCCTAGGTTCCTGTATTTATTTAATAATTATATAAAAAGTTTCAGATTTTTCTTAGGTAATTTAGTATTTATAATAAATCAATAATAGTTTTAGTAATTAGTAAATAGTAATTAATTAATAATAAATACATAAATAGTGTAATAAATATATTTTCAGTTTCAGAAATTCTTTTATATTATTTTAGACTTTTCTAAATTTTTATTTTATTTTCTTAGGCTTTATTTTACATTTTCTAATTTTTAGGTAATTATTAAATAGTTTAAAATAGTTTTTAATTAATAATAATTAATTAATAAGTCTAATAAATAATTTTAATTTTCCAATAATTTTCTTAAGTCATTAGGATCACAAAAATATAATTTTCACATTTGTGGGATTTATATTGATCACTTTTCACTTTTTATTTTGTACGTAAACGTTTATTTAAACGTAAACGTACACGTTTTAGGTTTTTAAGTTTTCTTAACTTTATAATAAGTTTCTATATTATAAATAAATATTTTAAGTTTATTTAATTTGCATTTAAGTCGCTAAGACATTGTTGGTCCATGAAACTTGAGCTAATCTTGATAAACATAAATTAGAACTTCATTAATAATAATGAACAATAAGGTTACAAGATTACTCAAACCAACTAGACTACATGATAACATCTTCAGCTTCTTGATGGGGATAATCTCGGTATATTATCCCCATTAGAATGACAATAAACTCTCATTGATCCAAGCTAACTATCTCTATATTATCCACCACTTGGAATATGCTTTAGCATATTCTCTTTACTTTGTACTTTTGTCTTCTTTCACTTTCTTTGTAGCTTGTTTTCCCAATGCATGTAGCTTGTATTCCCAAGAAAGTGCATGCCCATATTTATCAGTATGTTGTAGAGACAGCTTCAGGGAGTCAGTGAGTTATTGTCATCACTCACTGACTCCATTACCTTCTTCTTTAGTTCAGGTGCCATTCACTGAGTACCGCCTCACTGAATGGAAAGTCTTTTCTTTAGACTTGACCTAAACATCCTGAAGGTAACTCACTGAGTGACTGTTCACTCAGTGACTTGTTTGTGTTAAAGGTTAAATGTCACTCACTGAAATAGCAATTTACTATTTTATTCAGTGAGTGATTTGGCTATTTTATGTTCAAATACTTGTGGGGAATATTTGGGTAAAATATTGACCCAACAGTCTCCCCCTATTTGAACATACAAATAGCCTGGGTGGAATGGGTTTAAATGAGGGACTGGGGGTTCAGGAACATGGGTTCAGGAAAGGAGGTTCGTAACTGAGGTTCAGTGGGCAGGCGGTTCAGTTTCAGTGGGCAGGGGTTCATGTGGTTCAGTGACTGGGGTTCAGTGTGTAAGGGTTCAGGGGGTTTAATAACAGCTTCAGTGAGTAAGGGTTCAGTTTTCAGTGAGTTGGGTTCAAGTTTGATAGGTTCAGTGGGTTCAGGGGTTCATTAGTTGAGGTTCAGTTTCAGGTTTCAGTGACCTGGTCAGGGGTTTGGGTACTAAGGTTCAGATGATGATGGGTTCATGGTCAGTGACCTGAGCTCGTGCCACGTTCATTAACAGAGGGTTTCGTGTCATGAACCATTCAGTGACTGGTGTTCACTTTGGCAGGTTCAGTGCTAGGGGTTCAGGGTGTTTGGTTAGTCACACATATTTCACACTCCCTGAGTCGCGAACTTGTTGCATAACACACCCTGAATCTATTATTGTCCCTGGTCTACCACTTCTTGAGTACCACTTTCATGACACTAACCATCAGCTGACCTGTAACTTCAGACTCCTCAACCTGAAGTTAACTCTCCCTCTCCCTGATTGTGACCAGAAATTCTTAATACTCCCTGAATCTCTCCTCTCCCTGATTCACTTTCAACTTTCAATTCCCACGACGCTGATATTTTTAACCCGACCTGATGCGTAACCCATTTTTCACACTTTGTAACACACCCAGACTTTTAATCAAAACACTCCCTGAGTTATTTATCCACCGATACTTACCCATAAGTTTCTCAAACATCAAAACATACTGAAACATATTTTAGTCCCTGATGCTCAATATATCTCCCTGATGATTCAACACGCCCTGACACAATTTTCTTGCCTGAGACTACCTTGAGTCGTGTCTATTTCAGGCTAAGCCTGAAAACCATACAAACACCCCGTGATACATTTATCACACCCTTTTACAACACCCTTATGAGTCTGATTTTATCAGACCATCAGGCACTCCCTGAATGACACTATTCACTTCCTGAGTCACAAATTCCACACCCATGATTTTTCAGCCTGAAAATCAACATCACTGCCAATTCAAGCCGACAAATCCACATAACAACCAACCACAACACCACATTCACTCCCTGATGACTTCAGTCCCTGATGTCATTGAAAAAAAACATCAGTTTCAGCCGTGAATGTCTTGAGCTCAGCCCAACAGCCATCAGACCTAATTACATAAGCCTATCTGAAAACCACTATCATCTCCATTCGTGGTTTTGACAGCACCATCAACTTCCACCATTTTTTCTCGTCACCATCATTAACACCTTTTAATTCCTAACCACGAATCCGATTCAACCCCTTAAAACATATCAGCTGCTTTGGTTTTGTAGATCCAATCTTGTATTTGATAAGATTTTAGGTGTTGTTAGGATTTTTGTGTTGTGATTTTTTTGTGGTTTTGATCGGATTTAGAACTGGGTTTTGATCGGATGTAATTTTGAGGTGATAATATCTGTTGGTAATGTATCTGGGTTTCGTTTGTGGTGTGTGTGGATAATGGTGATGGCTGTTTGATCGAGAGTTTTATAAACTCTTGAGGATTTGTGGCTATTTTTTAGATCCGTTTTTTTGTTGAGTGGTGTTGGATAGGGATAGGATTTTTAATTGTGAGTGGATTGTGTGGTGATAAGATATATGTGGTGGAGGGTGGTGTGTGTTTTGTCATTCTTGTCAAAGTTCAGTGTGTATCTCCCCCTCAAAAAAATGCAACAGCAGTAGCAGTTTTTGAAGATTTTACACATGAATTTTGACATGCTTCAAATGTTATTAGTAGTCATATACATGGATCTGGCTCATAAGAATGAACCTTAGGCTCTGATACCACTTGTTGGTCCATGAAACTTGAGCTAATCTTGATAAACATAAATTAGAACTTCATTAATAATAATGAACAATAAGGTTACAAGATTACTCAAACCAACTAGACTACATGATAACATCTTCAGCTTCTTGATGGGGATAATCTCGGTATATTATCCCCATTAGAATGACAATAAACTCTCATTGATCCAAGCTAAGCTTGAGATTCAATGAGAGGATCTTCCTAACAACTAATATTCTGTAGGAATGGATAACTATCTCTATTATAACAAAACATATATATATAGGTGGAAAAGTAAAAGTAAACATGTGATGGGTGGGTGAGTTGTCATCCACCACTTGGAATATGCTTTAGCATATTCTCTTTACTTTGTACTTTTGTCTTCTTTCACTTTCTTTGTAGCTTGTCTTCCCAATGCATGTAGCTTGTATTCCCAAGAAAGTGCATGCCCATATTTATCAGTATGTTGTAGAGACAGCTTCAGGGAGTCAGTGAGTTATTGTCATCACTCACTGACTCCATTACCTTCTTCTTTGGTTCAGGTGCCATTCACTGAGTACCGCCTCACTGAATGGAAAGTCTTTTCTTTAGACTTGACCTAAACATCCTGAAGGTAACTCACTGAGTGACTGTTCACTCAGTGACTTGTTTGTGTTAAAGGTTAAATGTCACTCACTGAAATAGCAATTTACTATTTTATTCAGTGAGTGATTTGGCTATTTTATGTTCAAATACTTGTGGGGAATATTTGGGTAAAATATTGACCCAACAGACATGCAAATTCTTCTATAGTTAAAATTCGATCTTTCGTTTTGTACGTTTACGTTTATTTTAACCTAAACGTACGTTTTTAAGTTCTTTTACGTTTTTAAGTAATCTGATTTCCCGTGTTTGTTTTTATAGCTTGTTTAAGCTAGTTCTTTTTATATCCCTTAGTGTAAACACTCATAACCCTTTTCTGTTCAATATTTCTGATCACGAATTCGTTTTATTACAGATTTCACACCTCGTTGGGATTAAAACGACCCGGGGATATTCTGTACTCCTTTGGTGTAATTGCATTGCGCCTTTGATAAGTTTGACTTATATGGTTGACCATTCACAAGTGGTTGACTAATATAACCTGACCGTTTGGGGAGCAATCAGAGGGTAAATTAAACAAGTAACTTTACTCTTTTTAAAAACTATTAAATTTTTAAAAAATGAGCTTAAATATTTTATTGGTATCGAATTATCAATAATGTAGTTGATAAAGTTTAGAAGCATCTTTAGAGAAACAAAATTAGTAAACCGATTTTTTTGTGGGCGATTCCTTTTTTAACCTATATAGACTATAGTTCTTTCTGATTCAAACATATTACAATAATTTGTGTGTAGAAAAAAATAAAGGGATTAACAACGAAGGAAGTATCACTGATTGGAGATTGCAATTTTATGTACGGAGGTTTACCTTTGTGTTTCTAAAAAAAGAGGAAAAGACTTTTGTCGCTTTTATTTATATATTCCAAAAGATGTACCTTAATATAATTTCCCCTTTTATGATCAAAGGAAAACTACGAGTAGCAGAGTTTCGGGAAGGTATTTACACGAGGGAGCGATCACACGACTGAGTTGCGTTGTTCGAAGGTGCTAAAAAATTTAATGAACAAACAAATACACGCTTCGGGCCTTTGGGGTATTGCGAGAAGAATTCTGATATGACCTTCCAGGAATCAATCAAGATTCATAATAAGAACCATGCCCGTCCTCAAAATCCTAAAATTGTGTTTGATGTATAACTATAAATGATGTTAAAAGTTTATATTTGAATACGAAAATAAACTTTTTTAGTTGGCATTCATTGTAAGGCATCAAGCTCAAGATTTCTCGCAATCTTGCTAAAAGGATGACATACTTTTGAAACAGTAAACAATACTCATTTTACTTTTTGGAACAAATACACTTCTTCTTTAGCCTTTACTTAAGGTTCTTTAGCCTTGGTCAAACTTTTTGAAGTTTTTGATTCATGCCCCGGTTCCCAGGGTTAGAGTTCCACTCTAAATAACCAGTGGGCTCGTAGAGTGTGTATGTTTGTTGACCAATGACTCAATGGTGTTGATCGACCAAGCTAGTAGGGTGAAGTGGTCGCGTGTTTGTGAAAATTGGAGGACAAAAGGGTGACTTGAGAGTGTTTGCTAGTTGTGGTAGTGTTGGTGGTGGCGGTGGTGGTGATGCATGCTATGGAAAGAGGCCGATAAATTAATTGAATCCGAATGGGTGTTCATCTTCGTGGTGATGATGTCGTGCTATGGAAAGAGGTTTATGAATCAATCGAATATGAATGTGTGTTCATCTTGAAGTGGTGTGTTGCTGCTAGGAAAACATAATTTTGTATTGGGGATGCCTGAAACACTAGTTTTTTTAGGAACTTTGTAAACCTTTTTCTTGAATAAAAACACATTAACATGATGTGAAGATCTTGTATGTTATCTTATTTATTTTTTTTTCTTTATCATAAATCGTATCGTATGTATCAGCCAAACACAACAGAGAATCATCCAAGCAAAATTTAGCTAAGTGATTAAAGATCATAGGAGTGCAATTAGACCGTGATATCGAGCAAGTCTTTCATTTTTACGACACAAGAAACAGTGTCTCTAAGTTGGCTATTTTTACGTATACGAGTTTTAGTAAAGATACCCGATTATTATTCTAGATGGATTATAAAACATAATTGTACTGGGTTCCAAGAAACTTATGCATACTTTTCATGAAAACTTGTAACAAGAGAAGTGCGGATTGCACATTTTGCAAAATTATGAAACAAGAGGTCCTTTAATTCTCACTTTCGAGGTGGGTCTACAACAACATTTACAAAGCTAACCGAAAAAAACAGCCGTTATCAATAGAAAGTGACCATTCAAGGAACTCAAAAAAAATAACCCCATCTCTTATTAATAACTTAACCACATAAATACAAATTCCACTTTCTTTGTTTTACTGGAATCCTAAACGCTGAACATAAATATAAATTCACTTGTATAAAATACGAAGATACTATGCGTCATCTATGCTCACCCCAAATAAAACCATCAAGCTACTCTTTTTCCTCCTTTTCACCTTCACAAAAATACACACAAAGACAAACAATCTTATTAAGCCCATGATTCCTCCCGCAGACCACCACACGACCACTCCATCTTTTCATTCTCTGCCAAAAACCACGTTGC
The DNA here is from genome assembly GCA_014162995.1 of Artemisia annua. NCBI lineage: Eukaryota > Viridiplantae > Streptophyta > Magnoliopsida > Asterales > Asteraceae > Artemisia > Artemisia annua. The sequence goes on along the minus strand of LBNU01006554.1, from coordinate 13,037 downwards.
GAAACGGTCAAACATCATAAAGGAAGGGCCCTGTTGGGCCGGGGAGAAGAAATGCAAAGGTTTACCAAGAATATTACAAATTATATCCTTCGGATCGTTTAAGGTTCCTGTTGAAGCCCGTGACAATTCTGAATACAAAGTAACGTGTGTGATGTGGATGGCGATATAAAAAAGGATGTTAAAACCATATATTTAAAACAAACATTAAACACACAAAACGAATCAAGCAAATATTTACTGTGGATAGTAGGGATTTGCATGCCTTTGGACGGCTTAAATGCCAGAATTAAATAACAATAAATTAGAAAATTTAACTATTTTTACAAATGATGATTAAAAACGTTTTAATTCACAATAAAAAGTAAATATACTTATAAGTATTTAAATACAAAATTATCTAAAATACAAGAAAATAACTTAGGAAAATAAAAATAAAATTCTAAAAGTAAAATAACTTAGAAAATGTACAAAACTTAAAAACTTATTTAACTATTTATTTCTTATACTTATTATTACTTAAAAACTATTTTTATGTAACTAAGTTAGTTAATTATTAATACGTTATTATCTTATTACTTAACAATTCAACTAAAAAGAAAGATGAAATTTATCTTTTGAGAAACATAACTAAAAAACTCTAGAGACAAATCTAAAAATTTGGTAAAATCTATTTTTTAGAAACTTAGTAATAGTATGATATTCAACATTCCTATATTACTTATTACTTAATACATTATTACTTATGTTAACTATTTCATACTTAATGTAGTTATGTAACTTATCATAACTTCTAATAACTATAATATCTAAACTAAAAACTAAGAAAAATGAAAATGTATTTTTAAAACACTAAAAATAACTTAGAAATAAACATAAAACTAAAAATACATCTTTTTGTCTTTTTTGTGAGGATTTATTTCTAATTAATACTACTTTATGTATTAATTAATATTTTAACAATGTAAAATTTGACGTAGCAATATAGTAAAATGACTTCGTATATAATTATGAAAACTTTTGTAAAACTAATTAACATCATAGGAATCCTAAAAAATCATAAAAAGCTAGCTAAAAAATTTGATTATTTAACTATTGTTACTAATTATTTACTTATCTTATTAATTATAACTAATTTAAACCTATATTAATTAAAATAATACAAAGCTGAACAGTAGAAATTACAAAAATAAATTTTTACAGAATCCTGAATTAACTTATTAGATTAGAAAAATCATAAGAAAGTTATCCTGGATTAAAATTTATATGAAAAGATTTTTATTATTTAATTTTACTAAAACCTAAAAAACTGTTTTTTGATTTTTTTTAAATATAGAAAATGAAGAGTAAAAATTCTGAGAAAATTAATATACATACTTTTCATATGCAGAAACTTAACAAAAATATAAAAAAATAGTATTGCTTATAAATAAGCAGTACAATAAGCTTATACAGCTTATAAGGGAAAAAGGGAAGGAAGTATTTAAATAAATAAGTGTGTAAGATATGAATGAGAAAAGTCCCTAGGGCAACTGGTATCCAGGTACACACTTATCATCCTATAAAGGGGGAGGTCTCAGGTTCGAGCCTGCCTACCCCCTTTTTGCTATTTTTTATTTATTTTTTTTTTTTAAAACTTTAAATTTACAAACATATGAAGGACAGATATATAAGCAACATTTACAAAAGAAATGTTTTTACAAACTTATAAATAAGCTGTTTAAAAGCTTTAGACCCAACAGTCAAGCTTATGCTTGACTGTTTGGTTTATAGCTTTCAAAAGCTTATCAAAAAGCTACAAGCTCAAACAAAACTGAAAATGAAATGTACAAATAAGTAAAAGGGATAGAAAAATAAGCCAAAGAAAAGAGAAGAAGAAAGAAAGAAGCTGTATAGACCTTATTTTGCTTAATAGTGAAGCAAAAAGCCTCACAGTTAAGCAAAAAGCTTAAATAAGCTCAAAAATAAGTTCCATAGTAAAAATGAAAGATAAGAAAGGTGAAAACAGGTAATATGTACAATTGTGAATAGAATTTGAAACTTATAAATATGAAATAAGCAAAACGTGGGCTTATGATTATTCAGTTAAGCTTTATGGGCTCACAGTGGATCATAAGCTCAAATTAAGCTTGAAAAAGCTTTATAGTGTAAACAAAAGATAAAATTATGTATGAACATGTATAATAAGTGTATATGTACAAGCAAATGTAATGAGAAAAGCACTAATAAGCTCACATAAGCAAATAAGCACTTAGCATAACACTGCATAACCAAAACAGCCTTGCAATCAATTTCATGGGCAATTCTAGCTTATGGGATAAGCTCAAAAAGACAAATAAGCTTGGGATCATGCAAGTTTGGTTTGTGGGCTTTCCAAAAAGCTCAAGCTCACATAGTGGGGACCACTATTGAGCTTGTGAAGAGCTTATGAAAATGGGTGATTCACTGGATTCCCAGCAAAACTTGTGAAATGAGATAAGTTTAAGCCACTTGCAGCCCTAGCAATTGGGCTGCAAGGTGGAATTTAAGCACAGAACCATGTATTTGGGTGGATTAGCTTCAAGAAAAACCAATTAACTCAAACTCATGATCACAAAAGGGCTTATGAAAGAGCTTGTGAAATTGCCCATGTACACTGATTACTCAGTGTATTTAAGCAATATTGGGCAAACAAAAGCTCAAGCACTTATCAAATTAGGCTTATACAAGCTCTTTCAAGCACTGACCCTTTAAAATGGGTTGCTTGGCTTTGTGAAAAGCCAAAGCTCACACTCTCAAGCTCAGTGNTAGTAAAAGAAATTAATTTATTTAATTTTCCTAAACCTATTTTTCTGTTTTTGATTTTTTAAATATAGAAAATGAAGAGTAAAAATTCTGAGAAAATTAATATACATACTTTTCATATGCAGAAACTTAACAAAAATATAAAAAAATAGTATTGCTTATAAATAAGCAGTACAATAAGCTTATACAGCTTATAAGGGAAAAAGGGAAGGAAGTATTTAAATAAATAAGTGTGTAAGATATGAATGAGAAAAGACCCTAGGGCAACTGGTATCCAGGTACACACTTATCATCCTATAAAGGGGGAGGTCTCAGGTTCGAGCCTGCCTACCCCCTTTTTGCACATTTTTTATTTTTTTGATTTTTAAAACTTTTTATTATACAAACACATAAAGGACATAAAAATAAGAACTTTAAAAAAGGAAAAACTTTTACAAAAAGCTACACAAGCCCTGTGGAGCTTAATGATCACCACAGTTAAGCTTTTGAAGGCTTAACTTGGTTAAAAGCTTAGAATAAGCTCAAAAATAAGCCACAGAGTAAAACAAAAGAAAAGAATGAAGTACATATATAAGATATACAAGTGTAAAAGGAAAATGAGACTGATAAACAAAAAAATAAGCAGTTTGGAGCTTATGGATCATTCAGTTAAGCTTTTAGGCTCACAGTGGATCCATAAGCTCAAAACAAGCTTGAAAAAGCTAAACAGTGTAAACAAAAGGTTAAAATGTATTTATACAAGTATAATAAGTGTATATTAACAAACAAATGCACTGGCAATTACCATATAAGCTCAAATAAGCAAACAAGCAATTTCCATAACACTGCACAACCAAACACCCCTGCAGTCACTTTCATGGGCAATTTAAGCTTATGGAATAAGCTCAAAAAGGCAAATAGGCTTGGGATCATGCAAGTTGGTCTGGTGGGCTTTCCAAAAAGCTCAAGCTCACATAGTGGGGACCACTATTGAGCTTGTGAAGAGCTTATGAAAATGGGTGATTCACTGGATTCCCAGCAAAACTTGTGAAATGAGATAAGTTTAAGCCACTTGCAGCCCTAGCAATTGGGCTGCAAGGTGGAATTTAAGCACAGAACCATGTATTTGGGTGGATTAGCTTCAAGAAAAACCAATTAACTCAAACTCATGATCACAAAAGGGCTTATGAAAGAGCTTGTGAAATTGCCCATGTACACTGATTACTCAGTGTATTTAAGCAATATTGGGCAAACAAAAGCTCAAGCACTTATCAAATTAGGCTTATACAAGCTCTTTCAAGCACTGACCCTTTAAAATGGGTTGCTTGGCTTTGTGAAAAGCCAAAGCTCACACTCTCAAGCTCAGTGAGGAGCTTGTATAAGCTTAATGAAAATCACTCAACTACACTGTTGCCTTGTGAAGTTAGTGAGTATGGATGAAAAGATAATGGTAAAAGAACTGTGCAAATAAGCAAATAACATGAAAATCAGCATTCACATAACACAAATGCCATAAGGGCTTCTAATAACAACAATAATAACAGCCACAGGCCAAAAAGTCAACAAGCTATAAGCTTGTGATTTTGGCCTAAGGACTGTGAGACAGGGCAAAAATGGGTAGAAAGAAGCACTCTAAAAAGCTATAAAATAAACAGATAAAAATTAAACAAAAATACACACAACAAGACAAGCAACAAATCTAAAATAACCTATGAGCATTTAGACAGAAACTTAAAAATAAAGCCATAATTAAATTGTCTTTTTATTCAAAAAACAGAAAAACTGAAATTTGACATTTTCAAGAACACATGAAGTTTGACTTATATGAACTTCTAATCTAATTTACTCACTGAATATGTTAAATTATGTTACAAGAACCTGAAATAAACAAAGATTAACAAGATTTAAACACATATGTAGAGTTTTTAGGATTAAACAATCTTACAGTTAACATATGATCAAGTTCAAGTGTCATTTTGACTTTCTCATGTGTTAAACTGTTAGATTAAGGTTCAACTTAGTTATTTAGGACTTATATGTTGTATATCAAACAATAACAACAACAAACTCACCCTATAACACAGTTTCATTAACTAATCCAAACACCTCTTAAATGAAACTGAAAATTTCTTTTCAAAGTAAATGAATGTATAAGCCACTTTTATCCAATCCAGGGGTCATGATTTGTCAAATTAAACCCTTTTAAGCATAAACAAATAGTCACATGAGTTCATACCTATGATTATCAATGATGAGCTTATTGACAGTCAAGATCCTATATCAAAGCAACTTCCATATTTCAAACATAAACACCAAATTTTAAGCTCTAGAAACAAATTATAACAACTAATGAACATAATCAAACAGATAAACATTACTTTTAAACACAAATCAACAAGGATCACTCATGATCCATTTCACAGTAAAAAAATGAGACATGATGCAATTCTTTAAACTAACACATAAACTTATAAGATTAAACTTTAAAAACATTAAATAACCTCAAATGAACATAAAAAAAAAGAAATCAAAGCACAAGAACAAAAGAACAGTGAAATGCAAAAATTGAAGAAAATACTTACAAAATGGAAAGGAATGAGAAACCATGAACCAAGAACATCTATCTATCCTAATAGCTTCCCATGAAGCTCCTAAACCATATTCCATCAAAAAGTCACCATGGTCTTTGCAGCAGTAACAAGATCCCACAATTTTTATTTTCTTTTCTATTTTCTCTATTTTTTGTGATTTTTCATTTTTTAAGTTCTAAGCTGAATTAAGGTTTCTAAAAGCTTTAAAGCTTTTGTCAGGAGCTTATGTGGCTTATTGAGTCCATATCACAACCATAGTTAACAAGAAATTTAAATGACTTAGAAAATTAAAGGATAATTAAAGAAAACATGAAATTTAAAGAGAATTGAAATTAAACTGAAATTAAAGTTTCATTACACTAATTTGAGGATTACTACAACATTGAAAGCTGATAAATGACATTGTAATTTAAAGAAAACATAAATACGAGCTACAGTGACTAATGGCTAATCCAAAAGTATATTTTCTTCATTCTTCTTCCATCTTTATAGACTCTAAGTGTTCCTTGTCGACCTCTGAGTGAATCCCACCAATTTTCAGCCATTGGATGCTATAAAATCATCAAAACCGTCCACTTGTAACTTTTGGCGCCAAATAACTGTTTAAACAGTGTGGGTAGTTTTGAAGCAATTAAAGAATTTTGGTTGTTGTGGAGGTGGAGGGGACAGGGTAGAGGAGTAGGGATGGAGTGGGAGTGAAAGGTGGAAAGTTATACCAGAGAGGTGGAGGTGAGCAGTTATGGTGGTTTGTGTGGGAGGGAAAGGGAAACCAGGGTGGTGTTTGACTTGTTTGACCCGTTTTTATTATTTATACAAAATGGGCTGGGGGTGTATTGGGCCAGGGTTATTTTGGGTTTGTGTTTTGTTTTGTATGTGTATGTAAAGTGGTAAGGTTAGTTTGGTTTTGTAATATTGTAAATACCACAAGGACCTAAATGTAATTTCTGATATCTTGAGGGCCTGAATTGCAACATTCCATACTTCTTCAAAGGACTAACCTGCCATTAAACCATAACACAAGGACAAGTTGTATAATTTTATCATTTAAAACCTTATAAGGACCTTTATGTCATTTTGATTTTGAGGGGTTGAAAATGTAAATTTCCCAAAGTTATCAAATAGTTCCAAATTGTCATTATGAATAGTACAAGGTATTTTATGTTAAATTCAAAGTTTGAATACCCAGGAACTGATTTTGCCATTTTGTACTTGAGGGTAAAAGTTGCCATATGTGTAAACTTTTATCCAGGGATCATTTATATGAAATATTTTTGGATTCCAAGACTAAAGTTAACTTTTTGATCATTTAAAACCTTCAGGGACTTTTTGCCATTTTCAAAGTTCAGGGACTGAAATGCCAATTATGGCAAAACTTGACTGTTTTTCATCAGTTTTCAATCCTTTTGACTGAAACACATAAAACACATTTCAAAAGATTTTATGTATTTTGTGGTATTTCTGTGTGTTTGTCAGATGTTTTAGTATAAATGTTAAGAAATGATGAGTATTTGCACACTCTCAATCCCCACACTAAACTATTGCTAGTCCCTAGCAATCTTTTATGAAAAACTTAATGGTTTTTATCTCTTTACCAAAAGAGCCATCACTTCTGGAGTAGCCAATTGTTTCAGTTCAAGTAAGAACTTTGGTACAAATGATAACCAAGTGATTTTGAGCAAATCACCAGCTGTAAACGGATTTGATTTGTCTTTACCTGTAGCCGTTTGCTCAGGACTAGCCAACTCTTAGATAAATTATAAATATTATCTTTGGTGAGTTGATTACCAATTATGGACTTTCCACTGCCTTTACCACAAGCCATACCTTGTGGGCTAGCCAACTCTTCACTTTTGGATATGGTGAGTCGATTACCATACAATTTTGGGCAAATTGCAAGCCATCAACGGATTTGAGATATCTTTACCAAGAGCCGTTTGCTCCTGGATTAGCCAATCCTTATGTGGGTTAGACATGGTGGACTGATAACCATTTATTTACGTTCTAAGTGAGAAAAAAATTTTTAAAATTTTTCAAATTTTGGCTAAAACGGGGGTGCCTGATGGAACATGTGTTTAAATTCGTGAATAACGAATTCCCCCCCACACTTAGAACTGAATATTGCCCTCAATATTCAAAGTACCGGGTGTTAAACCAACACTTAGAACATTAGAAGGTAATAATACTAGCCTTTATTTAGGTTTATATACATACATTTTTCATAAAGCTTCTTAAATAGAAGCTATCACTATATTTACAATGATGATGATTCTTTTTGGGTTTTATAATTTTTTTTTGGATTTATATATTTTTAAGATAATATACATATATACAACATGTGGGGAATCTCCCCCACACTAGGGTGGTACACACGGGTGAAAACCCATGTTCATGCTACTGTTTTTGTTTCCCGAGTCGCTAGCTTGACTCGACC
>LBNU01006552.1:10283-22493 GCA_014162995.1 Artemisia annua | reverse complement strand
AATATCTCCAGAAGGTTACCAGCTACTTCAGGAGATATCAAATACAAAAAGAATCTTCCTCCACCCTTAGACCTAGATTAGAGTAGCCTTTAGCCTAACGAACACTATTCCCTGCGAGAGAACGATCAATCCCCCGGTACTTGCCACTACACTATACTACATCGGTCAGGTACACTGCCTGGTGGGGATTGCAAGCTTCTCGAGATCCCTCGAGAGGTAAAACGTAGTGCGTGTTGCAATCCACGCGCATCAATGATGAATCAGATGAGACATAGACAATGTTTGGTAACTCACTCATGGTGAAGTTGTTGATGTTTCTGGTTATTTGTGATGTTTTTGAATGAGTTTGCGATGAAATTATTTGTTCTTTGAGGGTCTTTTTATAGGCATAAACGGTTTGAATGGTGAAAGTACTGCTCAACGGCTATAAAAAGAGAGTACTACTTGCTGACGTGGCAAGTGCTGTCTTTTTCAAACGGTCAAAAAGATATGGTAAATATTCTTTAAATATTATGAAAGAGATAAGGGGTATAAAACAACTGTTTTGAGTTATTTTTGGGATACTATTTTATCAATCTTACCCATAAATACTTACTCTACTTCCCTTTTCTCTTTCGTATACCTCTTTACCATAATATTCCATATTCACTCGCCGTTTTCACCAATTACCTTTATACAAACATTCTTCAATGGCTCGAAGAACATGTAATCGTCACAATATGGTAGCAAATTTGGACAAGACTGATCTCAATGTTGATTTTCATGACATTATTGATTTTCTTGCTGGGTCTCCAATCAATTATGCTATTTTGGTTAATCCTGATGTGATTGGACCTTGGATTCAAGAATTTTGGGCTACTGCTGATGCTGGTTGTGAAGATTTGGATACATGGTTCATTACTGCTACAGTTGATGGGCGTAAGGTTCGAATCTCAGAGGCACAAATAAGAGCAGACCTTCAGTTTAATGATGAGGAAGGTACTGTGTGTTTTGCTAAACAGGTTATTTGGGATACACTTAGGGATATTGGATATGAGGGTTCCCTTAAAAAGCAAACTTTTGAAAAACCCCTCTTCAGTCCTCAATGGAAGTACTTGATTCATGTACTCCTTCATTGCCTAAGCAACAAAAGTACTGCTTGGAATGAATTCCCTGAGACTATAGCCTCAACATTGGTGGGTTTGGCGACTAATCAGCTATTCAACTTCTCTTGGATGATCTTAAATGGGATGCTCAACCACATCAACAAAAACAAACCATTTTTGATGTATCCTAGATTCATACAAGTCTTTCTGGATAAACAGCTTAAAGGAATTCCTAAGCCACAAGACTTCTTACCTGTTGTTATGCTTCAAGACAAGGTGTTTACCTTTATGGCCAACAAGAGTTCAGATTTTTCTGGTCATATTACACCTCTTACTGCATATATGTTGGAAGTAGCACATACTGTTAGGGATGCTGCTCAGGATGATTCAGAAGCAGATTCAGAAAATGACTCTACACATGAAGACTCTGCTCCTACTCCATCTCAAAGATCTGGAAAGTCTCTTTCTCATGAAGAAGATGTTTTACAGCATTCTTCTCCTTCACCAGTTAAAGAAGTCTCCCAAAAGACTGCTTCCAGTGAAAAGACTGCCTCTGCAGAAAAGACTATTTCTCTGCAAGGTACTGCTCTCAGTGACACAGATCATGGTGTTACTCAACCATTCAATCCCAATGATTATACTTCCACAGATGGGTTTCAAACATCTGGAGGAGATGAGGGAATGATGGCTGGTAATGATACACCTATTGAAGTAGAAGCTCCTTAGAGAGGTCATAGGATTCATCATTATCATCATCTGAAGAAGAACTTGAATAAAACTCCAGTGATGGTGCCCTAGTGGAAGGATCTTCTTTACGCTGCACAAACTCTAGTTTCCTAGCACTTGGTGCTGTTTTGGGAAAATAGTCAGACCATGTTGGACCACTGGATGCAGAAGAATCTTCATAGACATCCACTTCATCAGTGGATGATGAATCAGATAAGACATAGACAATGTTTGGTAACTTACTCATGGTGAAGTTGTTGATGTTTCTGGTTATATGTGATGTTTTTGAATGAGTTTGTGATGAAATTATTTGTTCTTTGAGGGTCTTTTTATAGGCATAAACGGTTTGAATGGTGAAAGTACTGCTCAACGGCTATAAAAAGAGAGTACTGCTTGCTGACGTGGCAAGTGCTGTGTTTTTCAAACGGTCAAAAAGATATGGTAAATATTCTTTAAATATTATGAAAGAGATAAGCGGTATAAAACAACTATTTTGAGTTATTTTTGGGATACTATTTTATCAATCTTACCCGTAAATACTTACCCTACTTCCCTTTTCTCTTTCGTATATCTCTTTACCATAATATTCCATATTCACTCGCCGTTTTCACCAATTACCTTTATACAAACATTCTTCAATGTCTCGAAGAACATGTAATCGTCACAATATGGTAGCAAATTTGGACAAGACTGATCTCAATGTTGGTTTTCATGACATTATTGATTTTCTTGCTGGGTCTCCAATCAATTATGCTATTTTGGTTAATCCTGATGTGATTGGACCTTGGATTCAAGAATTTTGGGCTACTGCTGATGCTGGTTGTGAAAATTTGGATACATGGTTCATTACTGCTACAGTTGCTGGGCGTAAGGTTCGAATCTCAGAGGCACAAATAAGAGCAGACCTTCAGTTTAATGATGAGGAAGGTACTGTATGTTTTGCTAAACAGGTTATTTGGGATACACTTAGGGATCTTGGTTATGAGGGTTCACTTAGAAAACAAACTTTTGAAAAACCCCTCTTTAGTCCTCAATGGAAGTACTTAATTCATGTACTTCTTCATTGCCTAAGCAACAAAACTACTGCTTGGAATGAATTCCCTAAGACTATAGCCTCAGCATTGGTGGGTTTAGCAACTAATCAGCCATTCAACTTCTCTTGGATGATCTTAAATGGGATGCTCAACCACATCAACAAAAAGAAACCATTTTTGATGTATCCTAGATTCATACAAGTCTTTCTGGATAAACAGCTTAAAGGTATTCCTAAGCCACAAGACTTCTTACCTGTTATTATGCTTCAAGACAAGGTGTTTACCTTTATGGCCAACAAGAGTTCAGATTTTTCTGGTCATATTACACCTCTTACTGCATATATGTTGGAAGTAGCACAGACTGTTAGGGATGCTGCTCAGGAAGATTCAGAAGCAGATTCAGAAGATGCCTCTGAACATGAAGACTCTGCTCCTACTCCATCTCAAAGATCTGGAAGGTCTCTTTCTCATGAAGAAGATGTTTTACAGCATTCTTCTCCTTCACCAGTTAAAGCAGTCTCCCAAAAGACTGCTTCCAGAGAAAAGACTGCTTCCAGAGAAAAGACTGCCTCTGCAGAAAAGCCTGTTTCTCTGCAAGGTACTGCTCTCAGTGACACAGATCATGGTGTTAGTCAACCATTTAATCCCAATGATTATACTTCCACAGATGGGTTTCAAACATCTGGAGGAGATGAGGGAATGATGGCTGGTAATGATACACCTATTGAAGATGAAGTTATGGATAATTATGCTTTGACAAGAGAGTTGAAGAGACTTAAAAAGGCTTATGATAATCAAGCTAACGTTTTAGCCACTCTTCAAAAGAAGTACAAGAATTTGAAGAAACTGGTTAAGTCTATTCTTCAACATCCTTCAAAAGGTCTTCAGAAGGATAAGTCAAAGAAGAGGAAATTAAGAAAACAATCTTCATTCACATTGGGGAGGAATAAAAATAATGTGAATTTGAATGAAGATGTTGTTGATAAAAAGACTGTGGATGAAAAGACTGCTTTTCAAAGTGCTGATGATCAAGATGCTGCTTTGAATATTCCACAGACACCACTTGAAGAACACATTTCTCATCAAGATGCTGACACTCAAGTCAGAAGTGGTGATACAGAAGTATTGGATTTGGAAGGTACTGGTGTTGATATTATTCAAGATACTGCCCAAGGTACTATGAGGCAATTTCAGATTACACCAAGGACTTTGGACTTTGAAGAAGATGTGGGTCCTTCCAATCCAGTCCAAGAAGAAGATATGATCCAGTCTAATAGTGATGATAATACTATTGCTGAGATCATGCTGAATATGTCAAAACCTAGAGGTATTGCTATTCCTGGAGTTGAACAATCTCAAGATCTGCAACTTTCTCCTAAACCTATTCAGGAGATTGATCCAAAAGATAAAGGAAAAGGAATTCTAGTGGAATCAGAAAAGAAAAAGAAAAAGAAGTCCTTTACCATAGAGCAGATCAGAGCTTATCAAGAAGCTCAAGGTGATATTGCAGCTAAAAAGCTTCAAGCAGAACTTGATGCTGAGTATGAAAAGGAAAGACAAGAAGCTGCTGTTCAAACAAAGTTCAAGAAATCAATGACTAAGGCTCAAGAACGAAATTTCTTTATGGACTACTTGAAAGGAAGAGGATACAAGGGTTTGACAAGGTTGAATCATTCTCAGATGAAGAAATTATATGATGATGTCAGAACAGAATACCAAAGACAAGTAGATGGTATTGTTGGTTATGACACTGAAGAAGGAAGGAAGCTGATGAATGAAAGTAACAAAAGAAAGAGAACAACAATCAAGTCACAGTCATCAAAGAAGTCTAAGCCTACTATAGAGCTAAGAACAAGTACTGTTGATGAACTGAGGAATTATCTAAGACCTATGGATTTTGAACTTCCCAAGAGTGATGTTCAGACAAAATCCAAGATATCTGACTTAGAAGTTGTTGAATCTAAAAAGGATGGTGATTATTTTGTTTTCCACAGAGAAGATGAAAGCTTCAGAGCATTCAATCTGCTGGTAGATATATTGCACCTGGTGGAAAGAGAAGATTTGTATGATTTATATCAACAAATTCAAGCTTACTTTGAAGAAAATCCACTCAAAGGAATTGGTGTAGTATTGCTGGGAGATTTGACTACTATGTGGGATACAGATGAAACTAGCACTGATGACATTTGGAAGAATCAAGAAGAATGGGAAATTCATAGCTGGAGATTCTTTGCAAGTGCTGGTGTTCATGCCTTAGAGCTAGAAGATGGTACAATGATCTACATGTTGGCAGACAAAAGATATCCTCTCATAAGAGATTTGATGCTGAGAATGCTGGATCATGGTATGGAAGTTGAAGAAGAAGATGACATGGCTCTAATGGTGATCAATTTGTTCATCAATTGGACAATTTTGAAGGATGATGATTAAAATACTGGTATGATTTTAATTGTATAAAATATTTTGAATAAAACAAGTACTTTATTCAAAGTACTGCTGATCAAACAGTACTTTTCCAAAGTACTGCTTGCAGCTAAAACCAGTAAAAGTTTTTGAAATAAAAGTTTTTGTCTTGTGCAAAATTTCTTTTTGAAGCACAAATAAATACAACAACAAATTGTTTTTGAGGAAAACATGGTATTAGTACTTGTACTACACAACAAATGGTATTCAACTCACCATGTTTCACAGACAAGAAAGAGTTTGATTCATCATGAGGGTACGGCTCTGATGTGACAATCAAATCCGTTTTTAGTTGACAATTTACTAAAAATTGTATGGTTTTAACTCACCATATTTGAAATAAGTGAAGAGTTGACTAGCCCACAAGAAAAATGGCTTGTGGTAAAGGCTGTGGAAAATCCATTTATATGGTAATTAGTTTACCATGGTTAAGATCTAAGAACTAACTAGTCCATAAGCAAACGGCTTTTAGTAAAGACTACTCAAATCCGTTGATAGCTGATGATTTGCTAAAAATCATATGGTTATCAATTTACCATGGTTTACTTAACCTAAACATTGGCTACTCCAGAGTTAATGGCTTTGGTAAAGAGACATCAAAATCCATTAATTTTCAATGATTCACCTCTCACAGGAGTTAACATACCTGGAAGTGATGAGAATAGTATGAAACTGAATATGATTTGATGTACCTAATGTTGATGAGTAGCTGAGAAGAAGAGTTTAAGTTGCTGTAAAGAAGATTGCAAGTACTGTATGTTGATGATAACAAAACAACGAGTGTATTTTTCAAAGAAGACAACCTTTCCTTGTCAATAAAGTTTACACAAAGGAAACTTGAAATCAAACAAGTAGAATTCAAGTTAGGGGAGGATTGTTGGGGTATAAAAGATCAAAGTACTGCTGGATATCAAAGTGCTGCTCTTCAGAGTACTGCTGAAGTATTAAAGTCAAAGTACTACTAGTGATCAAAGTACTGCTCGTTGATAAGTCAAAAGTACTGCTTGAAGATAAAGACTGAATATATTATTAGAATTAGAATATAATGTAATCTAGAATATTCGATAGTTAGAGATTGTATACTTGTCGTTCAAGTTATGTAAACCGACTAGGGTTTTCCTTGTGTCTATAGAAGATTGATTGGTCCGAGGTTTAATTTGTTATTGGCAAAATTTGTTCTCGGATGGGTTTGGCACACACGGCGGTTTGTTTGATTACAAAGTTCAAGATATCCGATGTTGTTACACTTATTATTTGGACTTTGCAAATTGTTCAAGTAATTACCATGTTCATGTTAAGGGGAAGCTTTCTACTTTCACATGGTTTTTACTACTCGATCATGGAACTATTCTACATTATTACTACTGCTTGGTTTCAAATGCTATTGTAGTCATTTTCCGTAAGCTATTTGGTGCTCGTTCATTGATTGTACTACATAGTGTTCGTTGCTATGGTGGTTAATTATTCGACAAGTTCTTATGGTTACTACATGCATCATTCGAGGGGAAGGTTTTTACAACTGCTAGTTGTTATTATTACTAACAGTTTAGATTCTATTGTCTTGAGTTCATTTATAGTAAGCTTTTTGGTGTTCTTAATGGTGGGTAGTTCAAGACATTGGATGACTGGATTGGAAATATGATACTGGTTCGTGGTTGTGAAGATCAAAGTTGCATTTACTTGGAGTCCCCTAGTAGATAAGACAAAAAGGGGAAGAAGGTTTACATTGAAGCTTTGCAACTTGAAGATCCTTGATGATATAGCATGGTTTAAGGGGAAGTTCATTTATCTTTCATATATATTAGATTCAGGGGAAGTTATTGCTTATTTGGTTTTGTCATTATCAACTAGGGAAAGATTGTTAGGATTTATATTTGAGTTGATAAGACAAAACATATGAAAGATGAAGGACTTAAGAAGACAAAGGAAGAATTCTTCAAATAATGAAGAATGAAACACATGGGACTTGCTTGATAAAGAAGATTTTATATTTTAGTCCTTTGTAGTATTTTGTAACCCTAATTCTCTAGTTTATAAAGGGATACAGGGAATACGTTTTACATGTGTGTCAAGATGTGAAAATACAGAAAAGTGTGTGTACAGGTGTTTTATGGGAAAACACCTAGGGTAGTTTAGTTTTAGCCTCAAGGATCTTTGATTCCTTGTTATAGTGTAGATAACACGTACTACCATTGATCAAGGTAGTATTGGGGCTATTGGTGTTTGTAATAGTTGTTAGAGATGATGACGAGAAACCTTGTTCAATAACAATTGATTCTTTAATTGAATATTCCGCCTTTTGTTATTCTTATTCCTAGTGCTCTAAACGATCCATGGAGTCTTTCTAAACTCCATTGTATTTTTAGAAAATATTTTCATAATTATTACTGTTCATTTGCTATTTCTCTTAATTAAATTAATTTGATTAGTTTTTAATTAATAATTAAGCAAATAATTAATAAAATAGTGTAATGATAGTTTTTATAAACTTTTTATAATTTTTTAGGGTTCCTGTATTAGTTAGTTAGTTTTATAAAATATTTCATAATTATCTAAGTAATTTTTAGTATTTTTAGTAATTTAAATTAATTTAATTAGTTTAATTAATATAATTAGTAATTAATTGATATTAAAATCACAAAAAGACAAAAATACGTATTTTTAGTTTTTATAATAGTTTTAAGTTATTTCATAGTTTTTAAAAATAAATTTTCATTTTCTTAGTTTTATTTATTATTATATTATATTTAGTTTAACTTAAATAGTTATTATAAGTATTAAATAGTTTTAAGTAATATTAAATAATAAAATAAGCAAAAAAAATATTTTTCTTTTTTATAAAATTTTCTTTTTATATTAAGTTTGTAAAAAAGTCATTTTCAACCCCTGTAGTTTATTTTTGTGTAATTCCCACTTTTCCAGCACGCATTTGCATTTTTAGATTATCTGATTTTCAGTAATTGTTTATATCTGTTATTTATATCATTATCAGTAGTGTAAAAACAAATCCAAATCTTTATCAAGTTACTATTCCCAAATCACTCATTCCAGAACGTTTCCCAAAACACAATTTCAATCTCGTTGGGACTTAACGACCCGGGAGTACACTGTGCTTTCAACGGATCATAAATTAATCTCTCCTCTCTCAGATTTGACTTGTTGACTACACCTGGTTAACTGGTTAGTTTGGGAGGAGTCAAATTTTTGCGCCGCTGCCGGGGAGGTTGTTGCGTGTTATCAAAAACGTTAAGTTTAGTGATTTTCAAAACTTTCCTTGTACAAATCACATCACTTTGTAAATTTTTTGTAAAAATCTTAATCATATCAGAAAAAAAAGTTATTAACACTTTTCCTAAAGGGTTAATAACACCCAAAAAATCAAAAACAACAAAACAAATCGGGAAGTTAAATTACTTCGTTTTCTTTAAGATTACAACCTATACAGGTGGAATACGAAAGTTCTGACATTAAATTGCGAACTGAAGAGAGATACATTCCTTCTCTCCCTGTAGGATACTAAATAAGCTCACAAATAAGCTCATACTTATTTTAGGGTTCCTGTATTAGTTAGTTAGTTTTATAAAATATTTCATAATTATCTAAGTAATTTTTAGTATTATTAGTAATTTAAATTAATTTAATTAGTTTAATTAATATAATTAGTAATTAATTGATATTAAAATCACAAAAAGACAAAAATACGTATTTTTAGTTTTAATAATAGTTTTAAGTTATTTCATAGTTTTTAAAAATAAATTTTCATTTTCTTAGTTTTATTTATTATTATATTATATTTAGTTTAACTTAAATAGTTATTATAAGTATTAAATAGTTTTAAGTAATATTAAATAATAAAATAAGCAAAAAAAATATTTTTCTTTTGTATAAAATTTTCTTTTTATATTAAGTTTGTAAAAAAGTCATTTTCACCCCCTGTAGTTTATTTTTGTGTAATTCCCACTTTTCCAGCACGCATTTGCATTTTTAGATTATCTGATTTTCAGTAATTGTTTATATCTGTTATTTATATCATTATCAGTAGTTTAAAAACAAATCCAAATCTTTATCAAGTTACTATTCCCAAATCACTCATTCGAGAACGTTTCCCAAAACACAATTTCAATCTCGTTGGGACTTAACGACCCGGGAGTACACTGTGCTTTCAACGGATCATAAATTGATCTCTCCTCTCTCAGATTTGACTTGTTGACTACACCTGGTTAACTGGTTAGTTTGGGAGGAGTCAAATTTTGGCGCCGCTGCCGGGGAGGTTGTTGCGTGTTATCAAAAACGTTAAGTTTAGTGATTTTCAAAACTTTCCTTGTACAAATCACATCACTTTGTAAATTTTTTGTAAAAATCTTAATCATATCAGAAAAAAAAGTTATTAAAACTTTTCCTAAAGGATTAATAACACCCAAAAAATCAAAAACAACAAAACAAATCGGGAAGTTAAATTACTTCGTTTTCTTTAAGATTACAACCTATACAGGTGGAATACGGAAGTTCTGACATTAAATTGCGAACTGAAGAGAGATACATTCCTTCTCTCCCTGTAGGATACTAAATAAGCTCACAAATAAGCTCATACTTTTGGATTTGGTTCGTTGCATATAAGAAAGAAAAGAAAGAAATGTAGAGAGAGAAAGTTAGAGAGAGAAAGAGGTGAAGCCTTGGAGAGAAAACCAAAAAAAAAAAAAAAAATGAGAAGGCTTACCCTCTCTAAGGATGGAGAGGGCTTATATGTACAAGAGTTTTGCCACTAGGGCGTGCCACTTGGGCTGCGGATCAGGTATACAGTGGGTAAAGATCCGTCCTTCTTCCGCGAACTGATCTACTTCTAAACTACGTTCAACTAACTATTGTAACTACTACGAGCTAATCAANAAATGAGAAGGCTTACCCTCTCTAAGGATGGAGAGGGCTTATATGTACAAGAGTTTTGCCACTAGGGCGTGCCACTTGGGCTGCGGATCAGGTATACAGTGGGTAAAGATCCGTCCTTCTTCCGCGAACTGATCTACTTCTAAACTACGTTCAACTAACTATTGTAACTACTACGAGCTAATCAATGCTTAATCATATCAGGGGTGACCGAATATTTCTTATACAAAAACGTATTCCTAACAATATCCCCCTAAGGGAGGTCACCCCTAGAAATATTCACTACTTGGAGATATTCTTGACTTCTTGCATTGAGATCTTTGTAAATTCTTTTGTAGCTCGTAGTGGTTGATTCTTCATGGATAAACGACTCAAGATGACTTCCTTGATGTATATGATGATCTTTTGACTTTGCTCTTCGCTCTTCATCCATATAATTAGCTTCAAGTCATCTTTGAGTGTATGTGTCTCTTTGTGATGTTGTAATTATCTTTGTGATGTCATGCTTACACTTTTCTGGATCATGATCTTCTGCATCAGAGTTGTGGAAGCATAGTCGAAACCCATTCTTTGATCATGATATCTTAAGTTATGATGTTGAAGTGTAAGCATGAGATGATGAATCTGCATCTTTTCAGCAATCGGCATCAATCGTCAACTTCTTTGTCTTTGGTGTGATTACGCCTTTCCAACATGCCCATACATCTTTGTTGAGTAGATCTTCCCGGTTGAACAGTTCTGACGTCTACTTTTAGATGTTGGTATGAGCATGTGGAACTAGAGTGATGGTGGTGAACATGGTAAGTTTGGTATGTTGAGCTGCATAAAACTTGGTTAGTAATAAACATACCGGTACTTACAAGTTCGGACTTCGAGATCGTCAACAGCATAGTGTGAAGACTTTCTCTAATCCTTACCAAGGCCGTTCCTAATCGGATGCCCGCGAAAGGGCTTTCACTAACATACCGAAGTACACCAACGATTAGGTGAGTCGCTGGAGATCACCCCACGACTGTAGACCTTTTGGAACGCCACCGAACACACTATGCGTAACCCACAAGAGATTACCGAAGTGACCTGTTGTCAGGGCTGTTTGATGTTGACCCTGGCAGGAGTTTCCACTCAATCACTGGGAAATACTTATGTATATTCCCTCATAAGTGTTCTCGGCAGATTGCTAAGATCTGCGTAGGACTCAAAATATTACATCTGGTGTCCTTAATGTTGAACAACCAGTGTAGAAGTATCAAGTGTTCCTATGAGATCTTTTGATGTATCTCTTGGCTCTAGACTCGATAAGTGCACATTGGTTATCCTATTCGGAGACTAGGGAGGGGTCTCCTGTTTCAATATCAACTAGCTCTAAGAGACTAGTCGATAGTTTACACCGGTTCCCCGTGAGAATGAAACAAGCTCTTTTGAGAGAACTTGAGTGGTTGGGAGGTTTAGTGCAGTGCGTCACTGGGTCCATGACGTCTTTATCTTCAATACCGATGTTACCTTGGTAACAATCAGTAGCATATGAGTTGAACCCGGTTTCTGCCCTAAGGTTGAATAATTGGAGGGCTATTTCTTTTCACCCTTTCTTATTTCATTTATTTTTAATTCTTCAACCCCTTCAGTGCTTACCGAGACTTCATTTACTAGAACTTTGTTGGGTTTGTTCCAGTCCTAGCTTAGTCTCAGTCGGCACTCTTCCCTTTCTCACTTTTCTCCTCTTTTTTTTTCAATCATTCCTAAGGACTTCTAATCTATCTATTGGATTGTCCCTGGGAAGATCCCTCCGGTTCTGGTGGATTATGGGAACATATACCTAACCTAACCATCCTTATAACTCCATGCATTAAATTAAAGTGGTCGGTCTTTTGGTATCTTTCCAAAATCGCCATATAACCAAATCATTGAAAATTCTCTCAAATTGTTTATGATAAAGAAACACATTTTGTTAACACTTTGAGAGTTTTATCAATTTTCAAATGCTCCCCCTTGACATGTGCTTATAGGTAGAAAGAAATTTG
>LBNU01006551.1:8545-34620 GCA_014162995.1 Artemisia annua | reverse complement strand
ATAGGAGTATACTAATATGTAGTTAAGTATGTTATATACTGTATTAAACTAATGTATAGTATTATATAGTATACTATATATATAGTATATATATCATATATATATACTAAGTATACCCGTATATAATAGTACTATACTACTAGTATAACTACTACCTATACCTATAGTAGCTAGTACTATATTATATATATACTAGTACTACGCTATATATATATATACTGCTTTTCTAAGCAAACTACACTCAGATAGATACTAAGTTGCCAACTCGAGGGTCTCTTGGACTTGCTCTGGGATTCTTCAAAAGGTTTTTGGTGATTTTATTTGGAGATGGGAAGCATAAGCATAAAGCTTAGTTGTTTGATGGCGAAGGGTATGGAGCGGAAGAGGTGGATCTCACGATGTTGTATCGTATTAAGGGTGGTATGATGAGGACGAGTGAGAAGATATTCGATCCAATAAATATCTTCACTTAAGTATAGGATTTGTTTTTGAAGGAAAATGCAATCAGGGCAGTAATGGGTGTGGTTGGTAACTTGATCCAAGTTGAGAGAATGGGGAAGGCAATTTTCATATGGTGATGATGGAAGTTGCCCTTTATTGCGTTGTGCAAGATGCAAGCATAGCAAAGAGATCACTTAGATCATGGATTTGGTTGATTTCTTCAAGGAATTTTTGCTTTTCCTTGGCAATGTGGAGTGAATCATTTGGTTGATATGGATGAGGTGGATTTGTGTAGTTGGAGGTGTAGTTATTGGAGGTTGAGATGTGTAGCTTGGGATGAAGGATGATGTTTGGCCAAAGTTGTATGATTTTTAGAGTGGTTCAAAGGAGTGTCCTTGTGGATTTGGAGTGTAGTTGGGAAAGTAAGTGGTTGGAGGTGTTGGTTGTTTTCCGACTTCATTTGTTGTGATGGTATTGTTTCGAGGGCTTGTTTTTCTTCGCCAAACGGGCTTTTCGGTCATCCTTGCTAGCCTTGAGGCTTTTGATTTTGGTTTGTTGGGAGAAGTCATGATGGGTTTGTGTTGTCATCTTTGGTTAAGTTAATGAAGAGTTGTTTAGGAGTGATGATGAGGATCTTTTGTTTCTTTGATGTTTTGGAAATGGAAGTTTTTGGTGAATCCATGGTGGATTATGGTGATGTGTGTTAGAGGTGAAGGGTGAGATGAAGGTGTATTTTTGGGAGCAAGGATGAAGGTGTATTTGGGTGATGAGATGGATGGTTTGTTATTATGATGTGGTTTATGAAAGGGTTCATTTGAGTGAACGTGAGGTTTTTGTATCATGAAGTATGGTTTGACCTTCATGGGTTAAGTTGTATTGGTGATGACACACTTTGTAGAGTGTAGGGAATGGTTACATGGTTGAATGTTTTTGTGAGGATGACTAGATGGAGTTATTGGTGAGATGGGAAATGAGTATCAAGTGGTGTGATTGGTGAGAGCGATGTTCATGGAAGGAATGACTTGGTTTTTCATTTCACTTTGGTGGTTTGAGTATGTAAAGGTTATGAGGTTTGAGTGTAAGGTAGACGGATATGGGTGAGTAAAGGTTATGAGGTTTGAGAGTGTAAAGGTTATGAGGTTTGGTTTTGGGCAAGTCCAACTCTTTAGGCAACTATGCATGTATTATCTTAATGGAATATGAATGAAAAGTATATAGGCAAATAAACATGTAATATAATTACAACTAAGCATGCATGCAAACTCAAAAAAGTAATAGAGCAAGTAATCAAGGCATTCTAGCTAACCTAACTAACTAAGTGCAAGGGCAAAGGCAACTAATGAGTGAGAAACTAGTGATAGAGCAAGTGTAATAGTGTAATTCTTGATCTTGTTCTAGTGTGTGCCTATATGAAACAAATATGGAGTTAAGATCGTTTCGACTCCTATAAAAGAAAAACAAATTTTTCTAAGAAACGATCCTTGATCTCCTTGATTTAGCTTTGCTCACTTCTAAGTGTCATGTATATGTATATATTGGATTATATATATATAGATAACGAGAGTGAGACTATTGCGCATGGTTTGATAGAAAAACATTTGTATTATTATTTAACAATGAGTTTTCCTAATCGTGAGAATGATTTTAGAAATTGAATTGGGGTTTCCTTTGAGAACATATTTATGCAAAACAAAATATCCCAATTCCTGATTTTGTGCAAAATAGAATCCTAGACTCAGATTTGTGAAAAAGTAGAGAAAACTGGAGATTTAATTGCTCATATGGCCGGCCCCCTTAAAGTGAGGCTGGTCCCCTTAATGTTTAAGGGGCCGCCCTTATAACTTTAAGGGGTCCGCCCATCTGACAGAAATTTTTTTTCTTCAGAACTTTGATTTTTCAGAAAGTTTTAAGTATTCTAAGAATTAAATCAATTTGCTCCATCATTCCTAATCCTAAACGCAAGTGGTTAAATAATTCACGCTTAAGGGGCTTAGTAAATATATCGGCAATGTTATCTTCCGAAGCTACCTTCTCTATTGTTATATTTCCTTTTTGTACATTATCCCTAAGAAAGTGATGACGTATTTCTATATGTTTAGTCCTAGAGTGTTGAACGTGATTCTTACTTAAATCTATAGCACCTTTGTTATTGCACATAATAGGAATATTTTCTAACCTAATGCCATAGTCTACGAGAGCTTGTTTCATCCATAGTTTTCTTATGCGAGGGATCTAGTCCTACTTCTATATTAACGATTAATCCACTTAACTCATTTCACTTCATCACCATGAGTTTGCTAATAGTGGATATAGAAGATTTCCATTTTCTATTTTGTTCGACAATGAACAATTTCATTATATTCCTATGAAAGTCAACTAATGATGTTTCTAGGTTATAAGTATATAAGCTATTATGTACGTATATATGTATGCGAATTGAATATGAGCCGTGTGATGTTTAGAGAGAAAAAAGTTATATTTGTTTTTGATAAATATGAAAAAACGGGGGGGAAGAGAATAGTTAGGTGGGATATTTTGAAACTTTCACAGCTTGGCAGATTTAGTCACTTAACTACATGTTTTCTATTATAAGTCCTAATTAAAAGTCTAAACGGTTAACTTAACGACTTATGGCAATAATAAACTTCTAAGGCATATCCTAATGAGAAGAAATGTCAAACTTAATTGACTTAAATGTATTCCGTGAAATACCACCAAAATTAAAAGCAAAAAGTCATATTAATAAAACAAACTGCAAGTGCACGTCTTTGAGTGAAATTGAGAAATTTTAACGAACATTCTCCCCCTCAACATTTGGTCGTAAAAATGTGGAAAATTTTGAGAGACCAAAATGTTGAACGAGGTCGTGTGCTTGCATTTGTGAACCAAAATTAAAAGTACGAAAATAAAGGAAAGAAAATCTTTTTGTTATTTTTTATTGTTTTTCAATTTTTTCTTTTTGTTTTTGAATAAATATTTACAAAAGATATTTTTGATGTTTGACTCCTTTAATTGTTTTCCAAAAGAGTTTTTAAATCATCTGGAGTCAAACATCGCATACCAATTCGGTGAACGAGTTCAGTAAACCTAGTCGGTGGTATTTTTATTTCAAGTTCATCATATCAAATATATCAAGAGTTCCTTCCAAACACTTGTCTCTTCTTCTTCTTTCTTGGTTAATGATTATATGATTGTTATGTTACAACATGGTGACCTAACATTGGGTTTTACTACAAAGTGTGTTAATGAAAGGTAAAAAACATTTCCCAATCTTTGGTTTTGATCAAAGCAAAATTGTATATATTGATAGTGAAAACATGTTATTGAAAAGTGGGATAGTCATTTCAAAAACTATTTTCCAAAATGTGAGGTTTTTGCATATTTTTAGAGATATTAGATTTTTGACAACAAAAATTATTAATAATAGATTTAAAAAAATGTTTATTAAAGATCTCATGCTCAAGAGTATTGGTTAAGCCTATTGTCACATGCTATCCTTTTCTACATAACCTATGATCATAAGTGAGTGAAGACGTAATTCTATATGTTTGATGTGAGAGTGTTGAATGGGGTATATCCTAACATCTATAGCTCCTTTGTTGTTGCACACTTATCTAACTTAATGCCATAGTCTACGAGAGCTTGTTTCATCCATAGTTTTCTTATAGCGAGGGATCTAGTCCTACTTCTATATTAACGATTAATCCACTTAACTCATTTCACTTCATCACCATGAGTTTGCTAATAGTGGATATAGAAGATTTCCATTTTCTATTTTGTTCGACAATGAACAATTTCATTTTATTCCTAGGAAAGTCAACTAATGATGTTTCTAGGTTATAAGTATATAAGCTATTATGTACGTATATATGTATGAGAGTTACAAACAATATATATGTATAGCTAAACATTAATCTAACTAATCATTAATCTAAGCATGCAAATTATAGCGATGAACTTAAAAGAAACGCGTACCTTTTAGTCTTCAATAGATTTTCTTCAAGCACTTTAAGTGACTATGTTGACTTATAGAAGTCATTTGTAGATGAGATTCCAACTTCTTCGAAGAATGACAACTTAGCCACTTGGTCCCCATTTTCTCATTGGTCCAAAGTTGTTTGGTCCAAACATATTTAACATTTGGCTAGGATGCATGTATGGTGGTAATATTCCCCAAGGGTTGTAACATGGTTGATAATTCCACATTTGATGACTTTTGTTATTGTAGTTTTGTCTATTTTGGTTTCTTCTAGGTTAAGGTGTTTTAGATCGAGTATGAGGATTATTTGGTTTTCTTGGTGGTGGAGTTTTAGATCTTAATTTAGGTTTAGAGGATCCTACTTCGGTCTTTAAGGATGGTTTATAAGAAGTTTTTACTTTTTCATCATTCGCAATGGGTATTTTTCTATCTTTTGAAAGTATATACTTAGTTTTTTATTCTAATGATTTTTGTTTACTAGATTCACATTCAAACTTTTTACTTTTATTTTCACTAGTTGAAACATTAGTTGAGGTTAATCCTAGACCGGTTTTATCTCCCGAAGTTTCTTGAACACTTATTATTTTCTTAAGTGGGTTACTACTATTTTTAAACTTGTCAAGTTTGATAATTTCATCTTTAAGTTTTTTGTTTTCATTTTTAACCTCTAAACATGTTTTACATTCTATAAAAAACTTCTTTTCCTTTTTCCAAATGTTGTAGTTTAATTTTTAATCCGAGTACTTCATTTTCTAATAGATTATTAATATGTTTTAGTGATTTATTTTTAGCTATAACCTTTTGATCTAATTTGCATAACCTATTATATTCACTATCTAGGTCTTTTTCATCTAATGATAAATTTTCATCACTAAAATATTCGGTTTTGGAATGTACCTTACTTGATGTCTTGGCAATAAGACACTTTTCTTCCTTTGTGGTTTCTTTCTCATCTTCATCGCTATCATTCCATGCTCCTCCAATGAACGCCTTTTGATATTGATTCCTTGACATCATTGGACATTTTTCGATGAGATGATTTGGATCTCCGCATTTAAAGCACTTCCTTTCGCTCTTGCTACTTTCGTCGTCTTTGTTTCTTTGAAATGCCTTTCTTTCATCATGTGGTTGTCTAACGAATCTTCCTCGTCTTTTGAAGAATTTCTTGAAGTCTCTTACGGCCATGGCATATTCTTCATCATTACTTTCGGAGGTTGAGCTATCCTCGTCACTAGATTCCTTCCTAGCTTTCAATGCAATTGAGTTGCTTTGCTCTCTTTTTCCTTTGACCATCTCGGAGTCTTTCTTTATTATTGCTTCGTAGACTTTCAAGTTGCCAATCAATTCGTTAAGTTGAAGATTTGACAAGTTCTTTGATTCTTCCATCGCCGTAACTTTAGCTCGCCATTTTGGATGAAGAGCCCTAAGAAATTTTCTAACAAAATTCTTACTAGAAAAATTCTCATCAAGTGCTTTTAAACTTGTGATGATAGTGATAAACCTAGCAAAAGCATTATCTGTTGATTCCTTCTCCGGAATCGTAAATTGTTCATATTGTTGAACAAGAAGATCTATTTTATTATCTTTAACTTGACTATTACCTTGGTGAGTGATTAGTAAAGAATCCCAAATTTCTTTTGCGGTTTTACACATAAAAATTCTTTCATATTCTTTGCATGGTAACGCATTATAAATAACCATTTTAGCCTCATTATTTTTTGCTAGTTTCTTTTTCAAATCATCATTTTGTTTTTCAAAAGATACAATTTCATCCTTTTTAGTTTCAAAATTATATTGAATAGGGGGAAAATCATCAAAGGTAATAACATGCCAAAGATCTAGATCCTTTGATTTCACATAAGTTTCGAATCTATTTTTCCAATATAAAAATCCATCACATTCGAATAGTGGTGGTCTTTGCATAGATTGCCCTTCTAAATATTTTTCAGATTCCATAGATCGTTGCAAGTTTTAAAATACAATATATTTTAAAGNCAAAAGATACAATTTCATCCTTTTTAGTTTCAAAATTATATTGAATAGGGGGAAAATCATCAAAGGTAATAACATGCCAAAGATCTAGATCCTTTGATTTCACATAAGTTTCGAATCTATTTTTCCAATATAAAAATCCATCACATTCGAATAGTGGTGGTCTTTGCATAGATTG
The DNA here is from genome assembly GCA_014162995.1 of Artemisia annua. Classification (NCBI taxonomy): domain Eukaryota; kingdom Viridiplantae; phylum Streptophyta; class Magnoliopsida; order Asterales; family Asteraceae; genus Artemisia; species Artemisia annua. Next base: position 28,030 of record LBNU01006551.1, on the reverse strand, counting down.
CCCTTCTAAATATTTTTCAGATTCCATAGATCGTTGCAAGTTTTAAAATACAATATATTTTAAAGATCTTGCTGGACGTGGCTCCTGATACCAATTGTGGAAAACTAGAAGGGGGGGGGGGGTTGAATAGTTTTAGATCTTTTTAAATTTATAAAACTTGCTTCTAAAGTATAGATTAATTTTACAAAAACTTTGATTAGAGTTTAGTATGAAAACAACTATATGATCTATTGTATATGTCCTTTTAGGTTTGTTATAAAAACTTTGTTTACTTTAAAAACTTTCGATACGAACTTATGTGAATTCAAGTCTTGCACAATATGAACAACCATATACATAAATACTATAGCAATTATAATGTAAGTAAAGAAATAAGTAAGAGATGGAAAGATCGAACCACGAGACAAGAGATTTATAGTGGTTCGGCTACAAGGACACCTTCCTTGCCCTACTCCACTCCCCGAGCACCTAACTCGAGAGTTTTCTTCACTATGTCAACAAGCTCCCTTATGGAGGAGAAAACCTTACACACCAATATTCACACCACAACTTCGTCACACCTTATTCACACCTTCTACACGACTTCTTCACACCTCTCTATCTTCACAACTATCTACTTCACAACTATCTACTTCACAACTATCTTCTTCACACCTATCTACTTCACAACTTCTCTACTTCACAACTATTTACTTCACAACTACCTACTTCACAACTATCTTCTTCACACCTATCTACTTCACAACTTCTCGACTTCACAACTATTTACACAAAGAAATAGATATAATAGATGAATCTCTAATCAACTTGGATGTGGAGATCACAACAAGTTGTAATACTTCTTCTCTTGGTAGATTGAAGTATTCTTCTCTTGCACTTGAAAGGTTGAGGCTTGGATCACTTTGAAACAAGGATTTATTTATATATGATCAAAGGATTTTAGAGAATAGAAATGAGATCTAGAACAGAAAGTTTTGGGGTGCAAAAGGTGAGAAAAATCTGTGGAATGAATCAGTATTTAAATAGAAAAAATATTGTTTGGGAGCGTGGGCGGTCCCCTTAATTAGGGTGTCGGTCCCCTTGATTTACTAGCCGGTCCCCTTAATTAATTAAGGGGGCCGCCTAATAAAAAAATATTGTTTCTTCAGATTTTTTGTCTTTTTGTGGAGAAGGTTTTCCCTGAAAAATATAGTCATTTTTTTTTGTAGAAATTTGAATTCAAAATATTTATTTTGAATAAAACATTTCTTATAAATACAAAAATATTTTGTATAAGTTTAAAAATGTTTGTCCCACTTTATAAAAAATGTAAGGTTTTTAAAAATATAAATTCCTTTGATCATAAAATGCATTAGACCCTTTGTTTATTCATACCTTAAGTGATTTGGATGCTAAAGTGAATATTTACGACTAAATACTTGTGTACGTCATAATTTGTAGTTCAATGAGTTTACGTTTTGTGATTATCAAAACATAGAGATATCGATATATGTTAATAACGTTTTTAAGCATTATTTATATCAACACTTTCCTCTAAACCTTTGTCCTGCACATACATTCTCATATTAAGTACTAAAAGTCCTAATAATAGGGTTATTTACCATATAATTCACATAATATCGGGGGTATAAATATGTATAATACGAGACTCATCAAATTCCCCCTTACTTAAACTAATGCTTGCCCTCAAGCATTCAAGAAAAATGTCTTTCAAAACCAAGTCTCGTATAAGTTTTAAATATATATTTTGTTGTGTATCCAAGACAACCAAGAATATCATAACATGCTCGTCATGAAAGCATATATATTTCCAAATTCACTCAAGCACTCTTGAAAATTGTTTTTGGTTGTAAATCACTCTTATAGCTCAGTTATAACTTATAGATTTACCATATGCTTGTAAAAGAAACAAAACTGCCCCGACGTGGCGTAAGCACCAAGTATAAATATCAAAGAGGTCTTTTATTCGGTTTAAGGGTTATAAGGTATGGATTTAGATATGGAATAATTTTTGTAAAAAACTTAAGTCGGGAAATCATACCCTTTTTTCTTATCCTTTCTTTTTTCTTTTTTTCACTTTTCTTCTTTTTTTCTATATTTTTTCTTTTCTCAACCACATTGTAACAAACATAAAGTGTGCACTCTTCATACTCATCGTAATTGGTATACAACCATACTTTTTTCTGATGTATATTCCAATTCTCATATTCCCGACTAAGCAACATATTTTTTGTTATTTTCTTCATGGATAAATATAAACGAAAAATTAAGGCTCAGAAAGGTGTATCTAGTTGATAATAGCACTAAAAGTGAGTGCTAAATGGGTTAAGTTTCGATTAGAAAACTTATGGCTTATATATGGTGTATATCCTAATTTTTGCCTCTTATCCCATAAAAATACTTATATCACATGAATATGATCTCACTGCGGTCTCATAATGATTTCAAATACAAGTTCTAGAATCACATAAATTATTGGCACACTCATAAACAAAGAAATCAAGCATAAAAGGTATATGCCGATATAGGCTCGAAATCCTCACATTTATAGTGGCAATGGTCATAAAATGTGCAAATAATGTAATTAATCCCGATTCAGACTTCTTATGATTGTTTTGGATACGTTTTCTATAAAACTCTTTTAGTATTTCTAATTTTATTATCTTTATATACCCCCGTAATCGGCGTACATTACTAAAATGTGCGTCGTTTTTTATTAATAACTATGGCGTACTTATGCTAATAGCGGCACTTTTTTCTCAAATTTTGTCTTAATAGTTTAAAGTTTTCACAAACTAATATAAGTTTTTCTTTATTTTTCAAGTTATCTCCCCCCCCCCCAATACTTAAATTAAGCATTGTCCCTAATACTATAGAATTAAAAACAAAGTATAACGGGAAAAAATAAAGGTAACGATACTTTCAGGGTATGCTTTGTTATTTCCCGAGAAATCTCCAAGTATTTGTCCATCTTTTGGACCATTCTTTCCTGCACACATAAATCATCCAACAAAAAACAATAGCCACAAAATTTTAATGTGCCATCTAACACATTACATTAGTTATATAATTATTATGATAATATTAGTTAATATGTTTTTAGTGTTTTGGTGCAATGGTGGTGTGGTGCTAGTGTTCAAATGTTTTTGTGGGTACCAACAGAGGTACCCATGTTACAGACCCATAATTGTTTAGAAACATGTTTCAAATTGTCTTAAATCATGACCAACATCCTGGTCATCAAATCACACAAATCATCAAACCATCAAACTCCACAAACCCGCCGTACATTCCAGCCAAACCCGGCGGTCTATACTCCTGTCTTCACCATCTTCACCAAATGTTTACTGGTTCAATCTCTATCACCTCTGGCAAGTCCCTAAGCCTTCCAGTCTCAGCATCTCTCAAATACCCAAAGCTCCTCATTTCAACAGGCTTACACAACACAGGTCCACAAAACAAATTCATTTCCTCTTCATTAAACAATCCTAAACTCTTGGCAATTCTATTGACAATGTGCCCAAAGCAAATACTAGTTCCACCAGCAGTCACAGCCCCTTCACCCAAATGCTGTGCAATTAACCAAGTCAAATTTAGGCATGACAAATGATGATTCCTAACAAACACATATAGTATCCATAAATCCATCTCCAAGACATACTGCTCATAGTGTGCTCTGTGAAAAATTGACTTCACCATCACTTTGTGAAGTACTTGCAACAAGAGGTTTTTGATCTTCCACACTCTCTTTTTTCCATAGACCCTAACATCTTCACCATTTATTTCTTTTCAAAATTCATCTGCATCAAAATTTCCAATCATTCTTTCTCCTTCCAACACCAATCTTTCAAAATTCACATCTCCCATCTCTTTATCTGAATGAATTCCTAACAACTTACTAAACTCCAATAATGTGATTGATCTCTCAACTCCTCCTAGACTAAACTTCATAAACTTATCTGTCAATATATCTTCATCGGATATCTCCTTCTTGACTGATAAGGAACTGAAAAATTCCAAACATCATTCCATGTATATTTGTTCCCTAATCTCTAAAGCTCTTTTCCACATCTGAGAGGTGACTATCCTATGGCCATACACCACCCTCATAAGGAGCATATCTTCCAGGAACTCATTACAACAAAGTTCTTTCATAATTCTCCAACTGATTATCCTAGGTGCATCTATTTCCCTAAAATAAATTTTGTTAAGTTTCTCATTCAAAGCTCTCTTTGCTGGTTTGCCTACCCCTTTCCATAACAAGTTGGGGTGTTCTTCAGGTTGTCTCTTAGGTGCTTTAAGAGCTCCCCTGGTTCTGGATGCAACATTTTAACTCCCGTCACCTTCCATATTCTACTCACACAATCACAAACAAGCAATATTAGTTGTTAGAAAACATAGATATCACATATATAATCAATTAAGCAAGTTTCATGCATACTGCGACCAAATTTTTCCAGAAAAGCGGCAGTTTTAGGAATAAAACCCGCGATTACGTGATAAAATTTTCCAAATTATGAAAATGTTAGGCAGTTTTTATAAAAGTCCCGCGGTCTTGGCCCTCAAGACCGGCGGTTTTTTTGTTCTGCACACAAGTGCTCTATTTTATAGTCAAGAACCAATTTCATCTTATCTAGGCATCAAAATTCTATCCTCATTAGGCTTCTTAAATCTCATAAGCAATCTCAAGTATCCATTTAGGCATACAAGAACAATTTTATAGCAGTTAAGCATCATACACTTAAAGGTTTATGCATTCAAAGTCAAAATTTCTCCAAATATCTTTCTAGTAACTCTTAAACATCTATTATTCCTTCTCAAACTCATAGGCAAACGTTTTATCAGTCACATTATAATACTAGCATAGGCAATTGTTCATATTAGGGCAAAGAAAAACCCTAAATCCTAAGTGATCGTAATTCTATAACTAATCAATGGGCAAACTCTAAAATTATGTAAAGCAACATAGAATTAAGCATAAAACATCCAAAATTCAGAATATCATAGCAAACCCTAAGTTTTGTTCATCAAAACCTTAAGAAAGTTTTCAATAGATAAACACAAGTGTAAACTTACCCTCATTGTGTTGAAATTGTGGTTTTGATCTTCAAAATGTCTGGAAATTATTTTTGGTTGGAAAAACCGTCGGTTTTCGTTGTGTGTGTTTTTTGGTGTTCTTTTTCTTTTTAGCGCGTATGGTCAAAATGATAAGTGTTTAAGTTATAAAAGCTTCCCTCGCTAAAAGTTCGGCGATCTTAATAAAAAGGTCGGCGATTACTTCTGCAATTTTTCTTACAGTATGCTATGATCTTCTAGAAATTGGTAAATACCAAACTAACAACTATATCAATCATATAAATATTCACAAAAGATATTCATTCATCTCTTATCAGAAGCATAATCATCAAACATAAGCTTGAGATACATGTTATTCAAAATATGACAAAATAACATAGAAATGAAAAATTAAGAAAGGAGCATTGTTTCAACTCCATTTTTGGTGTTACTTTAGTGTTTAGGCAGTGAAATGATCTGGTGACATGATGTCACTCAGCTTGTAGGAACCAGATGGCTTCCTCTTGGTGTGCTTAGTCTCAAAACCTTTGTCAAACCCATTGCCATATGGATCAACAATCTTAATGTTGACATGCCATTTTCTATCCCCTTTCCTTTAGTAATCCCTCCTAAATAATTTGGAGTCCAATCCGTATTTTTGATTAACAATGCTAGTGCTCCAAGCAAAGCAATTATTTTCTTCCATACACAAACGTTCATAAATGGGTTGAGATACTCTTGTTCAGTCAATGCTCTCTCCATTGGGTCCTCATAATCATAGTACTTAAGATGAATAGGTCCATAGATCGGCTTACCATTTTTATCCCTTTTTGGTGAGAATTCCACCTCATCCTCACTGTCACTATCATAATCCTTATTCCTTTTAATTTTTGCAGTTTCAAAATGGTGGTGAACCACCCCATCAAAAGTTGTCAACCTTTTCTTTTTTGTATCAAGTATTGAGCCTAAAGTATGGATGAAACTTCTTCCAACAACAAGTGGAACATTCTTGTCAATAGGAACATCAAGTAGTAAAAAATTAGCTAAGATAGTGTGTATGCTAACTTGACATAGAACATCTAGCAATCTCCCCATTGTTTCAGCCTGAGACATATCAAGCATCCTAATCTTATCAATCTTTGGTTTGACTTTTCCCCTTTCAAGCAACTCATAAATTTTGTAAGGTATCATATTGATGTTTGAACCTGTATCAGCCAAGGCATAGTAAGTCAAGTCCCCTTCCAAACATATTGGAAGCACAAAACATCCAGGATCATTAAGTTCCCTAAGTACCTTATGCCCTCTTACCACATGTGCTGCAGCCTCCTCTTCATTCTCATCTTCCACTTCTCCATCTGTCTTAAGTTTATCTATGAGAATACTGTCTAGAATCTTATTATGCTTGTCTGTATTTTTCAAGGTCTCAATAATTGGTCTCTTCTCATTCAACAACATGATCCTAGCATACACATCAGTCTCCATTCCCTCCTTAGTAAGTTCATCCCTAATTATGGGACGGTTTATGGTTAATAAAGGTCCTTCATCTCCATACTTCATTTTGTAAATTGGTTGGGGTTTGTTTTTCAATCTCTTACTTTTTCCCATCATGCATACAAACTCAGGTGCTTCTAAGGTAGGTGTATTTTCATTGTTGGGAAGTGGTGGCAAATCATCTTCACTAATTCCAGCAAGTAACTCATCTAGGTTCTGCAAATCATTGTCTATCAAAGTTGCATTATGCCAAATGGTTAGTAAACCATTACCAAAGTCCACAATACTTCTAGCCAATCTTAGGAAAGGTATCCCAAGAATTACATTAGGTTCCCTTTCGTTTTCATTAGGATTAACATAGAATTCTACCAGGAACAACTCTTCTTTCAAACTCACTAAGAGTTTCTTAGTAACAACCACCCTGCCATCTTCTCTTTTCTCACATTTGCACTCCCAACCTTTTGGAAAATTCCTNAAGTTGCATTATGCCAAATGGTTAGTAAACCATTACCAAAGTCCACAATACTTCTAGCCAATCTTAGGAAAGGTATCCCAAGAATTACATTAGGTTCCCTTTCGTTTTCATTAGGATTAACATAGAATTCTACCAGGAACAACTCTTCTTTCAAACTCACTAAGAGTTTCTTAGTAACAACCACCCTGCCATCTTCTCTTTTCTCACATTTGCACTCCCAACCTTTTGGAAAATTCCTTGTGTAGCAAATTTCTATTGTAATCAAGGTCCGCAACAGCATCATAGACATATAATTCCTCCACAAAACAAGGTGTGAGAAATTTCAAACAATCTGGGGTTTCCATTTTTCCAAAGGTGTGTACCCTCTCCTCATTTTTCAAGCCACTATCAACTGTGTCTGATTCTGAAACATTGTTTTCCCTAATACTTTCTGACTCATCTAGCCATCCACAGCTATTCTCCAAATCTAACCTCTTTCCTAGCCTATTGTTGTGATCCATGGTTAACATAGCTAAAATGTGCACAAACATCAAATGAAACATTAATATGTTAGTCAAATAAGTTATAAGCACATAATCATACTCCAATAATCTTATATAAATCATATATGTCAAGATATGCATTTGTTTAATCATCACAAAAGAGAAACAACTCTTCAGTAAAGATTTTTTCAGAAAATTACGGCGCACTTTAATAAAAGTACGGCGGTTACGTGACTTTCTAGCCATTTTATTTGAAATTCTCTAGAAGTACGGTGGTCTTAGAAATAAAACCGGCGTGTTTCTAGGTTTTAACAGTTCTTCATAAGAGATAAAATCATTCATAAACTCAGATAATAGTTGAAAACATATTGCAATTATCATCTCATTTATAAGAGCAATCCAATATAACATTTGCAAGCAAACAACTAAAAACAAAAGCAAAATATTTTTGTATTTTTTATTTTAATGTGCATTTTATACTCATGCAGTCATTCAGATAGTAAAAACAAAAGAAACGTAAGTCCTATGTTCTCAAAACCTGGAAAAAGCATTTTACAAGATTGTTTTTGGGGGTTTTTGTGAATTCAAATCCAACCATTCTTTTACTGTATCAAAAGTTTGGCGGTTTTTGTCTGAAAAACCGACGTTCTTTTTGTCTCAGAAACGAAATTTTTCCAAATATCTTGTAAGAATTCTTGGTATCAAGTAAAATTTTCTTTGTAAAACTAACAATATAAATCAAAGTAGCCTCCCCGGAAACGGCGCCAAAAACTTTGATGTGTTTTGAAAGCTTTAAATTTATAAGACTAATTTCACCTTTCCTTAAATCATAAAACACATGGGTAAAAGTATAACCCCTGTTTATAGAAAAGGTTTGAGGTAAGACCAGGTCATCCCAAGAGAGGTAATCGTTCCTATTGTTAGCTAAATGTAACAAAATTAGATTCCAATGATTGTCACTTATCACTAAAATCGTTTTTGTTGGATTTAAGATTTTTGAAATGTTTTGCCAATTGATATTAAAAGTGTGTTTGTTAAAGGCTGGCCACATGAGGTAAACAAGCACAAGCATTATAGAAAGTACATGGACAAAGTGTAGAAGTAAAGCATGATTGGTGATCATGTAAACTAATATATCTACTTGATGTAAAAGAATCTCCATTCGGCCTTTGATCCTAGATACATAATGTGCATAAAGTATGGTCCAAGTATGAAGTATCAAGTATGCATGTTGTTAGACATGAGACTAGTTCTTAAACATGTTATAGTCGAGTTTATCACATGTTTTACTATCCAATTCTCACCAGCATAGCAATGACTCGTTATAGACAGACGATGCATAATATAACCAACACAATTGCATCTTTCGACCTTTAAACAATTATGATGACCAATCAAGACAAATGATAAGAGACTAAACCATAACATATCAAATACATATAAGATCGATTCAATATTCATGATACAAATTCAAGGTTCAACTCATGGCAGAGGTGCCTCTAACAAACATAAAAGTACTACTCCATATACATATTAAAGTAAACGAAACAAACAAGTGTTATTGTCATTAGAACAAAGTTATACCGAATTTCGATGTATGCTCTCGTTCCAATAATGTTCTCCAAGTGTTTCTATGGACTCCAACTTCTTAGCTAGTGGTTTTGTTGCAAAACCACTACTAAACTGCTTCTTATGATCGAGATGTGTTTCTTGATTGAGGTGTGTGTATTACCACAATTTGAGCGTCTATTTATAGGTGAAATGAAACCCTAACACGTCCCTGTTGAGTTATCACCATCAAATCCAAACACTCCTTTCAAAAATTGTTAACTCTATAAATTAGTCCATCTTGGTTAGTTCTTCCTCACACCTCCACCATCAGTATCTCTGATCCTTAGCTTCTTATAACCATTGTTGACCATGACAAAGTTAAACAACTCACCTCCACCATCACGACCCATTAGGCGAACCACTCGCATAAGTGTTAAGCCTTGTTGCTTCAACACCACCATCAACCTAAGCTCTTCATCCTCGGATGAATCACCACTCATCATCTCATCTCCCATCAAAGATGAAAATTTCCACAACCTTGCTACTCCTACACCATCACCTAGACCACAAAATGTCATTTCCACTCCACCACAAACAAAAACACCCTTTGATCCAACACCACCACCGGCACCAACCCAACCATCAAAATCTCCATCACCTCCAAATCACAAATGTTAGATCCCATGGAACTTTTTGGTACTCCACCATCATCACTTCATCGACCTTCCTCCTAGATCAACAAATCCACCACCATTGCCTTCGTTTGGATCCATTGAACGAATGGCCAACAAACAACCTCGGGTATTCTTTGAGCCGAATGAACCATTTGAACCACAATCATCTCAACCACAAGAACCAAAACCATTGTTGTTTCATCCCATCTACAAAGACATCCATGACCCTCTATATGAAGAGCCTGACTTTCAACAATATGATCAACCACAACCTCAAGAACCCCAATCCCAATCTCAACACTTTGAATCCTAGTTTCCATCCAATTCGGAAATAGAGGAATCTTTGTGGAAAAATCCACCAAACACCCATGAGGAGATCAATGATCGCCTCGACAATCTTTATGCTTTCAAGAACATGGTGGATTCTCACCTTCATCAAGCCTTGTAATTCCAAACCACCTTGCTTTCCTCCATTGCAAACCTAACCTCCAACCAACAAACATCCAATGTACTACCACCACAACCTCCCATCAATGAACCCATCCTCCCACATCCTCCCCATGATTGTTCTCATTATGAGAGAACGGCTAAGGTTAGTGAGAGGATCAAAATAATAGTCCACCAACTTCAAGATGAAACCCGCTTCATACTTCAACACATTCTAGAGCGTCTCAATGCTCTTAGTCATCCTCCACAACCATAGAGCTTTTATTGTTAAGAAAATCCTTTGACTTAGGACTTTCTAATTTAGGCTCTCTATTTCCTTTTTATAGATGTAGGATTTTTGTTTCTAAGTTATTTTTTTCTTTTTGCATTTTTTTTTTCTTTTAGATGTTGGACTTTTTTTTTTGATATTGTACATATCATGATTGTCTTTTTCGACAACTAATATTTTTTTTGTAGAATCAAAATCCATGTATCCTTAATTGCCACCCCAACTAGGGGGAGTATTGACCAAGGGGGAGCATTTGGCTTGCACCATATTTGTTGGATCGTTATAGCTCAAGGTTGTTTAGACATCTTACCATCTAGGGTTAACAATAACAATGATAATAACATGCAGCGGAATAAAACAAATCATATGTTATTGACAACAAGGTTTTTCCCAATCACCTCCAATTATTATTTGATCAGAATAATAACGTGTTACCTAATTGTAATAGGGATCTAAGACACCTCAGATCTTAGAGGATACGAACTAACTCTAGTATAGGCGTTTACATAAACCCTACGCCCTACACACACACACACACCCCTTTAGATATCTACATTATGGAAGACTTAATAAAAACCCTAACCCTTGATCTCTTTATATAATAGAGAACTAGGGTTTACAAAAGACTACGGAGGACTAATAAATAAATCTTCTTTTGCAAGCAAGTCCTTTGTGTTTTATTCTTCTTTTATCTTTCGGTACTTCATGTTTCATTCTTTCTTGTTTTGTATCATCAAATCTAATAGACCCAACAATCTTCCCCTATTTGATGATGACAAAATAAACACATTCTTGTACGAACTTCCCTAGACGAAGTAGAGAAATTGAGATAATTAAATCTCACCATGAATGAAACAATCTTGTCTTCCGCTTAAGAAATGTTGTGCCACTCCAATATTTCTTCCCCTTTTTATTATAATCAAATAGAGAATGTAAGCAGTAGAAACTTCCCTTCGAGTGGTGCATGTACATTAAATGATTATACACATCATAATATGCTTTCCCTGAAATCAATGTGCTAACCATCTTGTGTGTGTAATAATAACCCATGTGTGTGTAATCCAACATCTTCAAAATATTGCATAACCAAACCCATGTACTATCCGACATCTGATAATACTAGCAGTAGAAACAATTTATATCGAACAAACTGAGCAGTAGTATCAATAACTGCAGCATCAGAAACAAATAACCTTAGCACCAGTAAGTACTCAAAAGCAGTAGTATGTTTCCATGGAGCAGCAGTATAAACAAGTGAATGATTCACCAGTATCCTTACACGTCACAGAAACCATACCGTACTATCAATTCTTCGTACAGATCACAAACCTTAAACAAATAATATCACTTTATACCAAAAAGCTATTCTCCAATTATGCACTGACCCACAATCATTAAGTAGTACGAGATTAAAGTGATCACCACAAAACTTCCATTCACAAGACGATAAACCGACCAATTTATGAATCTATTCTGGGCCCTGATCATTAATTGATAGCTTGATATTGTTGACCTTATATTAATAATTAAGCCTTAACAATTTATCAATTTAGAAAGAGTAGTCACTAACCAAAAATAATATAATCGATCAAATCCATACGAGGTAAATAGCACATGCCAAAGACGACAACTTTATAGCTCCACATATTAAATTTAAAAATCTCGACCAATGAATTTGAACCTGTTGATGTTATTCAGTACGAGATTAATTGAAGACCACATACGACAAACGGAATCAATCTTCACAATTAATACTTTGCCTTATTAATCCGATACCCTTAAAAAAATTACGATTACCTCAGAATCTTTTCAAACTCGATAAGACCTTCTTCAAAACAGCTTTATAACGACAATAAACCTTGTAGATCCCTAGATATTATGAGCAACCTAGCTCTGATACCACATGTTGGATCTAAACACACACCTTGTATTAGATAGATAGTTTGAGTAATACTAACAAGCACGCGAAATTTACTTATTAGCACTTAGAAGATTGTATTGTATGTTGTATTGAGTGAGAACAGTTGTAAGTAATGAATATAAGATGTTTAACAAACTTTGCATCTTCAATATTATTAATGCTTAATAATACGAGTGATCTTAGTTATCACTAGGGTTACGCTTTCACAATGATACGTATATCATAACCTAAACCTAGGACCTCCTTTTATAGGACAAGGAGTCCTTTACAAGATAAGTATAAACTTATACAGAAGATCTATTCTATACTTATCAATACACGATTACAAACAATTATCCTGTAAGCAGTGGTAATAATATGTACAACAATTATCCTGTAAGCAGTGGTAATAATATGTACTAGCAGTGGTAATGTGTTTCCACTGCTAGTGCATTCTTTAGCAGTGTCTTCCACATACTTAACAGTGGTAACTGTTAGCATTATTCCTAACAATATTCCGCTACGCAACTCTTATTTTTGTTTCGTCAAAAAGGGGTGAAAATATATAAACTTCAACTCATTTTTTTTCATATATTTAGCTCACCATTCTAATATACAATTAAAAGTAGAATAAACAAGTTTAATATATATTTTTAAAATACTCAACACTATAATTATTTTTTCGCTTAAAAATAAAATTTATGTTTTGTCTTCAACAAAAAGGGGGAGATTGTTAATACAAATATCGCCTAAAGACGTTATTTATATTTTACGATCTTTGCTAAATTTTGTTAACGACAAAGTGTAACTTTATTTTTAGCAAAACATAAATATAGTTTAAGTCTTTCATTTATAAACTTTTATTTCAAGCTAAACATCACATTTGCTATATTTACCCCTTTCACAAAAACATTTTTACAAGTTCACTTTCATTTTCATAATAATCTAAAAATGGAAATATTCATTTACATCACGCCTTGCATCATTCATGTCTTGTCCAAAGATCTTTGTAAAAGATTTCATATATTATGTATAGATTCACACTCTACAATCTTATAGTTGACTTTGGAAGATCTTGTGAATATTTTGGTTAGATTTAGAAAGAAATTTCTTGGAGATCTTCTGTCAGACCTGGCGGAAACTTCAGAGACAACGGACGGAACCCTCAAAAGGGTTCTGCCGTATCCGTTGCTTGCTGAGGCTTTTTGCCTATAAATAGCAAGCCACATCCAAGAAACAACTCATCACTTACAATCATATTACAGCATACATACTCTCATCTAACTCATTCATACTTCATATTTGTGTAATTCTTTTGTAGCAAGAAGATCACAAGTTCATCCGAAAGTTTTACAAGTTTCAACATAATGTTGCAAGACTTGTTAGCTTAGCATTGCGTGAACTCGTATTGTTCATACATCAATTGATTGTATTCATTCAGTAGTGATCGGTTAGTATTTTAGTCCTTAAAATACATAGAGTGGCGGGAGTGGTTGTACCCTTGAAAAAGAACTCCACATCTAGCTTTGTGTCGGTAATCTCGTGTAATCCTAGTGGTTGGATGAGAATGTTATAAAGGGACTGTTTGGAAGATTTGGTGTGGGAATGTAGGGAACAAGAAGTATACTAAAGTACAAGGAATATAAGAGACTGTTTGGGAAGATTTTTGAAATGGTGGGAGGATTAGTTTGGTGAGGAGAATAATCAAAGGATTAATTAAGGCTTAATTATAATGTCATTAAGAGAGAAAAGAGTTGACAATTATGATTATGGGTTGAGAAAATTAAAGGTTACTTATAATATCAAGTAACTCAACATCGAGTATTCATAATCTCATAACTCGTGAATTTCCATGACTCGACGTACTCAATAATCACCTTGATGCAAACGAGCAAAGTGCTTTGAATCATTGTAAAGCATATTCCATACGGGAAAGGATGCGCATACGCAAATAGACCTTTGACTTAGTTTGACCAATAAGGGAGTAAACCCGTTATGTGACTAGAGAAGACGTAAACACGGATTATGGCCGTATGAATACTTTCCCTTGATGTCACATGACATATATAAGCTCCCTATATTTAAAGAAGCCTTGACTAGAGGCAATTAACAAAATACTTGAGTTGTCGTTTTGCCGAAAACGAGAGTTTGTAAATTTGGATCCCTTTAATTCTAAAACTCGTTTCGAGTGTTCCTAATGAAGCACCTAACATATTCATACCTGTATTGAAAGATCCACATTTGTTGGGTAAGGGGAAAGCCGACTTTCAAAAACCGTCACGACCCGAGACAAATCCTGGCGCGCTGCTGGCGCGTCGGAGCGCTGGCAGCGCGCAAGGCCCAGTTCTTGGGTCTATTGGTTTTTGGCTACCGTTTGTGATTTTTTTTGCGACGGTTTATTTGTCATTATTAAAACATAAAGAGACCTGATCAATGTTGTCCGAACAGATGCCCACACTACACGTTGCACAAGAACATTAGGATGTTAATGCTTGTTTAAACGGAAAGCTAGTTTCTTGATTTGGTTTTGAAACTAATAAAACCTTTATAGTTTTATTCAAACCAACCGGTTATAAAAGTAAAAGAGGAAAAGAATCTTTTCGTCAAATGAAAAGAAAATTAACAAAAAAAACCCTTTGATGTATCTTTCTTCTTTTCGTCGGATGTACAACCAACCGAAACACACATTAACAAATATTTACAGTGTTGCAAAAATTGGCCTAGGCGGCTGATTAATCGCTAAGCGAGGATCAACCGCCCCGATTTTCACTAATCGGCTTAATTAATCAATTTGGTAAAAAATCAGTTAGCATACCAATTAATCGGATAAAAATCGGTCAAATCAGGCATAAATCGGCCAAATCGGCGAACTCGGTTACGGATAGAAATCAGCCAAATCAGACATAAATCAGAAAAATCGGGCATAAATCGGCTAAATCGATCATAAATCGGCCAAATAAAACCTTTATAGTTTTATTCAAACCAACCGGCTATAAAAGTAAAAGAGGAAGAGAATCTTTTCGTCAAATGAAAAGAAAATTAACAAAAATACCCTTTGATGTATCTTTCTTCTTTTCGTCGGATGTACAACCAACCGAAACACACATTAACAAATATTTACAGTGTTGCAAAAATCGGCCTAGGCAGCTGATTAATCGCTAAGCGAGGATCAACCGCCCCGATTTTCACTAATCGGCCTAATTAATCAGTTTGATAAAAAATCAGTTAGCATACCAATTAATCGGATAAAAATCGGTCAAATCAGGCATAAATTGGCCAAATCGGCGAACTCGGTTACGGATAGAAATCAGCCAAATCAGACATAAATCGGGAAAATCAGACATAAATCGGCCAATCAGAAAAATTGGCTAGATCGGCCAAATCGAGCATATAGTTTCAATTTTTTATAATTTTATATATAAAAAATACATTCCGATTAGTCGCCGATTAATCCTCGCCTAACTGATTAATCGCTAGGCGGTACCCTACTGGTAGCGAACAAAAGTTTTTGCTTTTGTGGGTACTTTTCTTTGAAATTCATCTTTTTTAGGGTATTTTGCGAAATTTTTAGACATCTTTGCCCCTCTTAGCTAAAAGAATTTTTTTCTCCGAAGGGCAAAAATGTCAAATAATACCCTAAAAAGGATGAATTTTAAAGAAAATTACAAACAAAAACAAAAAAATTTGTTCGCTACCCACAAGAGAAAATGGTGGCAAATGATATTTTTTTAATCATTTGCCCTTTCTTTTATTTTCCAACTGGTTCCCTGCAACTTTTATGGCTTTAGCATATTTTTCAAGTAAATCTTTATTTACTACGTCACACGATAATAAATAAAGATTGTAATTAATTAAAGCGTCTAACGTTTTAATTAACAACCATTAAATAATTTCGTAAACATTACTTATCTTTACTACCTTATAATGCATTTAGGACATTTTCCTAAATAGCAAGGCTTAAAATTCAGACTTTTTAACTTGCTTATTATGAAAATATTTGTACTAATTTTGCACTAAATACATACACAAATGGTACAACTAAAAATTTAAAGGTTTGTATGTGCAGCCCCCTTTGTAACAGCCCATTAAATTATTTTGTAACAGCAAATTAACTTTCATTAACTTGTGATCACAACAGGGATATAAATCCCCCTTCCCCACACACCAATTTCATCATACTAGAAACTCAAGTCCCTGTTTCTACAATGGAGTTCTCTGACAAAGAAAGAAGATCCAGAATCCTTCTTCAGTCTCGATCCCATAAATGAAACCCATACCAACACCTCCATTTATATCGAACAAAACTACAAACCCACATCACCTTCACCCATCACTATTTCGCACTAAATAAAAAAGAAAATCATCAAAGATCTCAGATTTTTTACTTGTTTTCAAATCTTTAAAAGATTTACAAGTTATAGAACACACTATAGATCCTTTTAGAAGTATACACTTCTTGTCTCATATCTGAAAATATTGAAGATAGAACAAAAAGAAAGCGTGTTGTTCATCCTTCTTTCTTTCGGTTCAACGAAAAACACAAGAACAAGAACAAAACGAAACATACCCGAAACCTCTTTCAAGATCTTGAAACTGTGCACTTCATTTGCCTCGAAAAAATAGAGGGTGTTAGTGGTCCGGTCAATGTGCAAAAAGAAACAAAGTTTTTGTTGTTTGTCATTTACGGTGTGTTCTTGAGTTTTCATAATAAAGAAAAGAGAAGTAAAGTGGGAGTAAACATTTTCCTCCCACTTTTGGTAGGAAACACTTTACTTCCAAAATCACCCAAATCATACTATGTGGGAGTAAACCTTTTCATTTTCCTTCCTTCAAGTAAGACTCAAGAACACAATGTATAAGTAAGCCTTTTCACTTTCTTTCATTTTCTACCATTAATCCAACTCGAGAACACAGTGTTAGATAAGACGGAATTATTGTGAGTCGGATTGTTAAGAGACGAACAGGGAATAAGTTTTATTTTTGAGTTTGGTAGGAGTGTATGTGGTATGGCTACGTTTTGTAAAGGTGACTAGGGTTAGAGAATAATTAGGGATTATTTGTTATATAGGGAGAAGTTTAACGAGGCAGGTAGAACCCGTGCTACGCACGGGCTGAGAATCTAATTGTTAATCGTGTATTCTTTCTGTATATTGGCGAGTGTATACTTAAGTATTGTTTGGTATGTTTTATGAAACGTTTTGACTTTCTTGTATAAAAAATTTAAAAATGTTTGATGTTGTTTTGGTTTTGTGGTGTTGTATTTTATAAATGGGCTTTTGGTTATTAAGTTGTGATGGCTTTGTTTTTTTTTTTTTTTTGCCTANAGTATTGTTTGGTATGTTTTATGAAACGTTTTGACTTTCTT
This sequence comes from Artemisia annua, assembly GCA_014162995.1. Classification (NCBI taxonomy): domain Eukaryota; kingdom Viridiplantae; phylum Streptophyta; class Magnoliopsida; order Asterales; family Asteraceae; genus Artemisia; species Artemisia annua. Next base: position 10,322 of record LBNU01006551.1, on the reverse strand, counting down.
GTATAAAAAATTTAAAAATGTTTGATGTTGTTTTGGTTTTGTGGTGTTGTATTTTATAAATGGGCTTTTGGTTATTAAGTTGTGATGGCTTTGTTTTTTTTTTTTTTTTGCCTATTACTTATTTACATGATAAAAAAATGGCCTTGTTTCTTTTGGTGTATTACTTAGCCCTACAATACTTGTCCATTAGATGGTTTTTGCATGGTAATATGAAGCATACGGGGTCTATCTAATTGGTCGTAGTTTAATGTGCGTTAAATATTTTCTTTATTAAGTTTGTAAGTTAAAGTTTGTGTAATAATGTATATATAATAATGCCACATAAACTGTATAAAAATCGTTACAAATCTTTTTAGCTTCATCTCATTTATTGTACAACTAATTTCATTGAAAATTAGCATTGAAGTCAAACTAATATTAATAAATTTTATCAATAAACTCAATTCTAAATAGCTAACCAAATGAATATTAATTAACACACTATTATTAAATCCTAAAACCTTTGGACTCCACTGTTATGTCTTAAACTTAATTTTTTTTAATTTAAAAATGGGTTCGAGCAAAAATTATGTACTTTTTCTTTTATATTAATTATTCCAGTTGCATGCTTACATAAACTAATCACGCTAAAAAGTATCATTTAACCATTTAAATGTTGCTTTACATATGATGCGTGGTTTTGTGACCTTACAACAGGTTTTACCTCTCGAGGGATCTCAAGAGGCTTACAACCCCACCAGGCAGTGTACCTGACCGATGTAGTAAAGGATAGTGGTAAGTACGGGGGATTGATCATTCTCTCACAGGGAATAGTGTTCGTTAGGATAGAAAAACTACTCTAATAGGTCTAAGGGTGAAGGAAGATTCTTTTTGTATTTTTATGTTTTTATGAAAGCAAGTTAAAATCTCGGTTTTGAAGGAGTGGGCCGAATTAGTTGCTAGTCAACTAACCCAAGATAACTACAATTGCACATAAAATAAAATATCTAAACTATTGTGGTTGTGAAAACTATATGGAGAAAAGTTGTGTTTACTTAGACTTCATTACTCCCTAACTATCTTTTACCGGTTAATTCGTATGTATGTTACTTGTGTGGATGAAGGGTGTATTCCTAATAACTCATGGAGTGGCATAGATATCTCTCCAATTCTATGAGCTCTTATCTCCTCCTATGCCATGCACGGCACAACCATAGAGATTGTAAATAGTGGCTCATGCGTTAAATACTACCTTAATAGCCTAGTATGCCTTGGCTACATGTTTCCCAAGACGTTCAAGCACGTTATCATAAAGGAGGTTGGCTAATTTTCTTGAGCCTAACATTGATGGAACAGTCATCCCAACAAACAACAACACATCAATTAACCAATAATTAATAGTTAGGTTTCATTAGATCTAAGCAAACACAAGAGAATTTAGCTACACATGTTAATTGAAAGACAAGCAAAAGAGATAATCAACCAACACATAGACATATTGATTGAATTAAAGTGAAGACTTATCTTTAATTAAGCATGAGGGTTCCAAGGGTTGGAAACCCTAAAAAGTACAGAAAATTCGTCTAGGGTTTGGTGCCAAAAGTTCTCCACAAAGTTCCACACTTAATGAATGAAAAATAGAAAACTATATATAGATTTTACACTCTGACGGCGTCAGGTTATAGAGGCTGACGCCGTCAGCTCGCCGCCATTAGGTTTCTCGGATGGCCTAGATCCACTTCTGACGTCATCACTCTCTATTCCTCTCTGGGCCGTCACTCTTTAACTCATAACCTGA
>LBNU01006550.1:8904-21093 GCA_014162995.1 Artemisia annua | reverse complement strand
GTGACGGCGTCAGAAGTAGATCTAGGCCATCCGAGAACCCTAGTGGCGGCGAGCTGACGGCGTCAGAACCCATAACTTGACGCCGTTAGAGTGTAAAATCTATATATAGTTTTCTATTTTTCATTCATTAAGTGCGGAACTTTGTGGATAACTTTTAGGGCAAAACCCTAAGACGAATTTTCAGTCACTTTTAGGGTTTCCAACCCTTGGAACCCTAGTGCTTAATTAAAGATAAGTCTTCACTTTAATTCAATCAGTATGTCTATGTGTTGGTTGTCTATCTATCTTGCTTGTCTTTCAATTAACATGAGTAGCTAAATTCTCTAGTGTTTGCTTAGATCTGATGAAACCTAACTATTAATTATTGGTTAATTGGTGTGTGTTGTTGTTTGTTGGGATGATTGTTTCATCGATGCTAGGCTCAAGAAAACTGGCCAACCTCCTTTATGGTAACGTGCTTGAACGTTTTGGGAAACATGTAGTCGAGGCATACTAGGCTATTAAGGTAGTATTTAATGCATGAGCCACTGTTTACAATCCCTATGGTTGTGCCGTGCATGGCATAGGAGGAGATAAGAGCTCATAGAATTGGAGAGATATGTATGCCACTCCATGAGTTATTAGGAATACACCCTTCATCCACACAAGAAACATACATATCAATTAACCAGTAAAAGATAGTTATGGAGTAATGAAATCTAAGTAAACACAATTTTCTCCATATTGTTTTCACAACCACAATAGTTTTAGATATTTTATTTTCAATTGCATAAGTAGTAAACTTGGGTTAGTTGACTAGCAACTAATTCCGCCCTTCCTCTAAAAACCAAGATTTTACCCGCTTTCATAAAAATATAAAAAATACAAAAAGAATCTTCCTTCCACCTTTAGACCTATTAGATTAGCTTTTCTATCCTAACGAACACTGTTCCCTGTAAGAGAACGATCAATCCCCCGTACTTACCACTATCCTATACTACATCGGTCAGGTACACTGCCTGGTGGGGTTGTAAGCCTCTTGAGATCCCTCGAGAGGTAAAACCTGTTGTAAGGTCACAAAACCACGCATCAGTATACCATGCGTAAATCCTTTCGTTACATTATCTGATTATACACTGATTGGTCTCAGAACCAACAGGTTTGTCACACAAGCTAGCCACTTGTGAATGGCTAACCGTAACAAAGAAACCCTGAAAGTTTAGAGCATAATACAATGAAATCCTGGAGAGTACAGTGTTTCCCTGGGTCGTTAAAGTCCCAACGAGGTTGAAATTGTATTTGGAAAAACGTTTTTTTAGGCAGAGTGATCAGAGAAAGTAACCAGATTAAGAATTGGATTGATTTTTACACTACTGATTGCTTGGAATTGATAATGAAACAATATTAAAATGCACAACAATCAGATATAACGAATATGTAATAAAAATGTAAATGAAGAAAGTACAGGGACTAAAAGTGACAACTTTTAAACTACAAGGGTGTAAAATGAAAATTGTACAAACTTAAATAAAAAGAAAATTGAATTAAAAAGAAAATTATTTTTTTGATTATTTTAATATTTAAATATTAATTAATTAATAAAACTATTTAAAAACTTAATTAAAACTAATTTATAACAATTCTAAAAAGGATTAAGATTACAAATTACACTAAAAATTTGCAAAATAAATTTCTAAAAATATAAAATGACTTAAAAGAAATATAAAAATTAAAAATAAATATTTTTGTCTTTTTGTGGATCTTTTATAAATTAAAAACTTAATTAATATTTAAAGCCTAATTTAACTATATAAAAGGAGAAAATTAGAAAATGAAAAGAGAAAATTATAAAGATAATTTTTACAGGTTCTAAACAATGTATACAAACTAGAAAAATTATAAAAATGGATCTGAGATTAATTTTAGACACTAAAACTATTTTCTTTTTGGTTTTTCTAATTAAACTGTTTTAATTAAAATTAAATCTAAGGATTACCAAATGAACAGTAGAAATAATAAGAAAATTACTAGAGGTACTAATTATTATGTAGAACTTAGGAAAATTATAAAAAGATGTTACTGTTTAATAAAATCTATTAAAACTATTTAATTTACTATTATTAACTAATTACTAATTAAACTGTTTTTAATTTTAATAAATACTAAATGAAAAAGAAAAATTCTAATAAAATTTATACAAATACTATAAGTTACTAGGAATTTAAGGAAATTATAAAAACAGGTTAGTACTTAATAAAAATTTTAAAAGAAAAATTAAAATCTAAATTATATTAAATAGAAACTATCACTTTTCTTAAAAAGTGATTATTTTTGGATTTTTCTTTTTGACAGATGAATATGAGATGAAAATAAGTACTTTTTGTGAAAACACTTTTTGCACAACTTAAAAATAAGCACTTTGCACTTTAATTTTGTTGACAGATTATGTTTTGGCTTTTTTAAATGGAAATTAAGCACTCAATAAGCCATACAAATGAACAAAGAAAGAAATTATGATGCAACTATGAAAATACACTGGAAATTAACTTAATTAAGCAAAATGGGACACATAATAAGTTAAAATAAGCAAATAAGCAAATCTAAAACACAACAGATCCTCACAGGCCAAAACAAAATGGGACAGAGTTCAAGGTTATGTGGGGCCCACAAGGTTGATCAGAGATCTAAAACAAAAGCAGATATGAAAAGTGGGACAGGAGGGCTTCTAAATAAGCTAAGTATCAAGTCCTAAGGTCCACTAATGAGCTTATGGGGGGCTTGTGAAAATGGGCTTGAATGATCAGTGTATACTAACTCAGTGAACAAAGCTAAGTGGGACAAAAAGTTTGTTAAGAGCAGAGCTAGTAAATAAGCTATAGACCTAGAAATAAGCACTGAAATAAGAGATTAGCTAGGTTGGGAGTCTAAAAAGCCAATAAGCAATGAATGGGTCCTACTAATGAACACTGTGCAAGTGTGCAAAGGTGGGTATGCACACTGGGTGCAGGGCAACTTTGAGAAAAATTGGCAAGTATAAGCTAGAAATTAAGCAGTTTACTATGAGATATAAAAATAAATAAAAATATCTTGACAAAGATGACCAGTGAAATATTAATACCTAAAAAGACCAAAGCCTAAAACCTAATATTAAACCCTAGGGAAAATTGCCAATTTTATTCAAAAACTTTTATGCTGAGAATTTGACTTTTTGATTTCTTAGAAACTTTTACTTTGGTGAGTTTTGATTGGGTTCTAGTTACTGAAAATGATGTATTAGGCTATAATAATACTAAATTGAGCTGTATTAACAACTATTACACCTATATAATGATTATGGGGTTTCAAAATCCAACAGTGAACTCATGAGATGAATTCAAACATGAAATTGACTTTTATTCAAAGAGTGACTGGTTTTTATGGTTTGCCTGAGTTATATTATCCTAAAACAGATTGTATTAACCATCAACAACCAGATTAACAAGCCTTAGCACACTTAAACAGTTTTAACCAAACACTGCCTTATGATCTTGATTTTTGATTTTCAAAGCAAAACAAGCAAACTAAGCTAGAAACAGAATAGTAGCTATCTAATATGATCTAACATAAGCAAATAAGCATAAATTAGCAATCAATACACAGAGAAATGCTAGAACTATGAAACTGAGAGAAATTCTTACTTCATGCCATCCAAGCTAAACAGAAGTATCCAAGGACCAAAACACTCATCCTATAGCTTCCCAAGAAGCACTAAACCACAGCCATCCAATATTTACTGTGCTCCAGCAATCTACAATCTTCTTCTCCTTCCTTTTTTTTTATTTTTCACTGAAATTTTCTTGATTTTTTTGTATTTTTGCTTTTTGAAACTAACTGAATTTTAAGGTTACTAAAAGCTTTTAAAAGCTTTATAAGGAGCTTATGTGATCCTAGAAGTCCATATCATCAACTACAAACAGAACTCAAACTCAATTTGGATTTTGAGATTAAGATAAAGAGCATAAACTGAATTGAAAAGAAACACTGAAATTAAAGGTTGAATTGACTTTTATTACCACTGAAAATACTTAGTACAAAGTTTAAAAACTAAACATTACACTGGAATTTGAGAAATTACAAATACGATACTAATTTTTACTAAATTACACTAACTATTCTTCTTCCTTGCTTCTCTTCTATTTATAGCCATCATTTAGGGTTTCTGGAAGCCTTCTGAGTAAATCCCAGCTGTCCAATTGCAAAGTGGATGATCCTGGCCATTGATTTGATTTTGGCGCCAAAAGATGGAAAGAGAAATTTGGACAGATATAGCAATTGGGGGGGTGGCACATTAAATGCGAGGTGATGGTGGATTAGGGTGAGTGGTTTGGGCGGTGGGATTGGACAGGGATGGTGGGGTGAGGTAGATGTGATGGTGCAAGTTGCAGGGGTGGGGGAGGGAAGAAGACGGGGTGTGTTTGTTTGACTTTGTTGACTGGGTTGGGGGGTTTTTGGGTTTTATTATATCAAAGGGTAAATGGGCTGGTGGGAGTTGGGCCAAGCAAGAAAAGGCCAAAGGGAGTTATAAGGGGTTAAGGGTTTGGACTGGTTGTGTAGATGGGTTTTGGATTCTTTAGGTTTATGAAGTAAATGTTTGGTCCATTTGGTTTGTAGTAGTTTTAAGCCCAAGGACTAAAGGTGCAAAATTCTGAAAATCAAGGGACTGGATTTGGCAATCTTCAAAGTTAATCAAGGGGTATAATTTGCCAAGTATGAATAGTACAAGGTTCATAATTGACTTTTCACTTTTTTTTCAATTCCCAGGGACTAAATCTGCCAACTCTTTAAACTTCAGGGACCAAACATGTAATTTTCCAAAAATTTACCACAAGGACCAATTTTGTCATTTATGAATAGTACAAGGTTTATTTTTGATTATTTTCACTTTTTAAATTCACCAAGGACTATTTTTGACATTTTTCAAACTTGGGGGACCAAAGTTGTAAATTTGTGATTTTTGATATTCAAAGGATTTGTTTTGACAACTTATGAATCCCCAAGGACCTTTTATGATATTTTGCATATTTTCAAATATCCAGGGACTAGATTTGACAATTTGTGAAAGTTGGGGGACTGAAACTGCCAATTGTGCAAACTTTGTTTGTTTTTCATTTGTTTTCAAACATTTTGCATCTAGAACATATAAAACACACTTTTGGAATATTTTCACTATTTTGATGCATTATTTGGTGTTTTTTTGGATGTTTTGGCAGTTCAGATTAGGTAAAAATGATGAGTATTTACACACTCATCATACACCTAAATATATGTTTAAGTATAGTATTTAACACAAGGCGTAGAAGATATGCCGAGAAGGTATAATTGGTTGGGAAGAATAAAAAACAATGGGTGCAAAATAAGCACTACCTTATTATGTATACTGGGCATTATGTCTCTTAGCGTACATTATACTAGCAAACTTTGTTTGGGATTTGGGTAGTCTACGTGTTAAAAATGCGGACGTAGTATCAATGTATGCCCCAATAGAAACGATGATTTAGTACTATTTGGAGGCAACGTTAGCCTTGTTGTTAGTTTAGGAATATCAGGTGACGTTAACATGTCAGAGTTAGGGGATTTCACCTTAGCAATTAGGGTTAATAGGCACTATACTAGCAAGGCCTCATCAAGCAGCGTGTTTCAAACATCTACAAATGAGCAATTGATTGTAGTGAGGTTTTAGCTCTCTCAAACCAATTTACCAGAAGAAGAAATGCGACTTCTTCAAAAGATGTTGAAGGGCGATATGTTGTGGATACAAGTCAAAGGGGATTTCAAATCGCATCTCGATACTAAAAATTTAGTTTTTAGACATACGAAGGGGCATGCGTGTTTTAGATGTGGCATTCATTACACAGATATGCTCCATAAAAAACAAATGATGCGGTTTTGGTTTTCAAAATAATTGAAAGTTTTGGTTCCATTTTTGGTTTTAAACGTAAATAATCGAACCGCTTTTATACTAATTCATAAAACTAATAAAAAAAATACTAATATTAGTTTTGATACAAGTATCTTCAAAGTCCAAAAACTAAAAGGCATGTATATTAGATATTCGTAACAGATGTTTGTTTAGCTAAAACTACAATATAAATTCGTAAAGTTAGTTTTTCCATATATATTCGCACATATCATCTTTCTATACATGTTGTGTAATCTTTATTATTTTTTGACAAAATATTCAACTTACTTTCTAAGATTTCCTTACTTTCTAAGATTTTCATATTCGGATATCCGAAAACTTGATATGAATTTATTTAAAAGTATGGTTTGTGAAACGTCAATTTTGATACTCATATAAAAGTTTTAAAAAAATTACAGATATTTGGATATATAAAATTCTTATCCGGAATTTCGGATTTTGGAATTGATAAAACTTAGCTAAAATAATGGGTCTAAGATAACACCGTCATCGCAAATTTCGGATATTCAATTTTGTGATATAAATAGTAATTGACATGTCCCTTAATTTACTTAAAATAAAAACAAAAAAATTTATGTATGGATAAGTAAAATATGTTATTGATAGATTAATATTTATCGACAAAAGTTGCAAACGAAATATGGGCATCATATTTCAATACATGTAGCAATAGATTAATGTTAGTATTATGCCTAATAACAAAGTTACGGAAATGTGGCCCTTTATCTATGTGGCCATGTGCCACAGCACAGGTTGCACACCTAAAGAACCGGCCTTGTAGCTTTAGAAGTCGAGTAGGGTGAGCCTTGAGGCCTTGTCGAATTGTTTTCCCACCGAGAAACCCTAAACCCTCGCTATTTCCATTTTTTGACCGAGTAACCTTTTCATTAGTTCTAATCACTTAGGTACTGCCTTAGGATAGTATTAGGATGCCTTAGATCACATTAGATCCCTTGCCTAAGCCTTGATCACTAAAACTTGCTAGTTTTCTTTTTAAAACCCTAATTATAGACTAATTCCAAAACTTGATGTGTGCAGCGTGTCATGGTGTAGTATAGGGTGATTTGCCTATTTCAAGTTTTACATTTATCTTTAGCCGACTTATCCTATAACACACACACACTAACGGATAGTGTATCCGATCAATATGTATATAGTGGTAAGTAGAGTGTCGATCACTAAGAGTGGAACGTAAGTCCTAGTATGTCTATCAGTATTTTAATATCTTAAGGTTAGTTTTACAATCTAATCTAGCGCAGGGGGTTTGGTAGTTAAACAGTAAAATAAACTAATGTGAACGAATCAGCGAATGACAAACACGTACACAAATAGATAATAGATACAGATAGAAGGCATGTCCTGATTGTTAAGTAGCTTGTCACTTGTTTTATTGCTAGTTTTATATGTTGTGTATCGTAATCTAATCTGTCTCGTTAGATCATAAATATAGGCGAGTAAACTCTTAATGATCACTTATGCCTATCCCACTTTCTATACACTAGATAAGTAGGCGAGGAGGGGGTATGGCAGCCCAAGCAAAACTCAGCTCGACACAGAGGTTATCAACGCAGATATACAAGTAACCAAAAACATCAACATATAAAATTTAATTGATGGGTAAGCAATTTTAAGGAATTAAAGCTTACTATTACAGATAAAACAAAACAACTTAAAGAATTAAATACATGTAGGACCTTCTTACTACTCTAAGATATTCTTATGTGGTGTGTCTTGTGTTGCCAAGTCTTCTGAATTCGTATTTTAGGGTTTTTTTCTCTTCTTTTTGTCACCCTTGAATTGGCAGACTCGTTCTGTATTTATAGTTTTCGTCAGAGGGGTAGATGCGGCGCACAACTAAGTGGATTCGGCGTATTGAGGTAANAGTTTTAGAGAAGATTCTGCGTGGTTATATTCCAAGTGGTTTTGATAAGACTTTAGATTATCATTTTGTATTTTAAGATTCTGAGATGTATTCCTTTATTAGGAAAACGTTTGTAACCTTTGGAATTCAATTGTAATACATATGTTGTATGTCTGTATATGCTTTGATATGTCACCATAATGTAGCACTTCTACCCTTGGCGGGTTGGGGTGTTACATTATGTGCTTACTCACATACCTTTTATTCACCATTTTCAGACCCTAAAAGACCAAAAACTAACGGTAAACGCCAAAGATATCGTGTTTTTGTGTTTGTGACTGTGCAGGTAAGGATATTGCAAAAACGACATCAAAATCAACCAAAAAGCCCTAAACGAGCACGAGATGTGGAAAAGAGTCTTAAAGTGAAGCCAAAGATGAAATTTGCCTAAGAAAAGCCCGTGACGACGAATTTATCTCTTAAAGGCTCAAGAAAATAAAAGAGACGCTTAATCGAAATTCAAAGTTAAATATCAAGATAAGCTTCACAAATTCGAGCAAGTGATCACTTTTAAGTCTTCAAAGACCTTTGGAAGCACGTCAACACGCTACCTCAAGTTACAAGGACTTACGTTTAATTGTTAGAACATTTAGTAGCGTTGTAATAGAAGTTTATGTGTAGCTTTCATGAGATATCAAAGTATAGGGGCTAAACCGTACACGATGTAAAAAAGGGAAGCTTCCTTGCTCCCTTAAATACCCCCCCTTAGCCTCATTTGTAAGCTAGTTTTTATTGAGTCTTAGTTAGTCTTAGTTTATTTTGAGTCTTAGTGTAAGTTTTATTTTGAATGCAAGTTTATATTTCATGTCTTAAACCTTTCATCTAGCTTATTTACGCTTCTTTACAATCTTTTTCTTGGAAATCTTTACATCTTTTTGAGCTTATTCTCGTGTCATATTAATCTTTTACAAAAGCTTATATTATTTCTACCACCTTTGCATGGTTTTGGATTCGAATGATATAAAAAATAATGGGGTAAAGCTTATTTTGAGTCGTTGGCTTATTTAGTAGCTTATTTAGTGTCTAAAATTAGTTTTCTACAAGGTTTTCATTAGTTCTTCATTACATATAATCGTTGGTTTCAAGTTAATAAAGTTCCAGCCTAATTTTTGTCCTTAGCGAGTTTGGTATTTAGGGTTTTGCGAGTTGGGTAAATTTATTGCGAGTATGGCATTGAGTCTAGCGAGTATGAAACTTTTCTAAATTATTGCGAGTATCAAACCATATTTTAGCGAGTATCAGATTTCAATTTTTGCGAGTATTAGTTTTTTCTAGCGAGTATGCTATCTTAGGTTGCGAGTATCACTTGGCAACTTATTCTTAGCGAGTATCAAACTAAATCCTAGCGAGTATCATTTTACTCTTAGCGAGTATGAACTTTTTCAATTGCGAGTATGGTTTGTTTTGGTTAAGTCTTTAGCGAGTATCAAAGTTATTTGCGAGTATGCTTTAAAGTTTTTAGCGAGTATGGAAATTTTTAGAGTTCTTGCGAGTATGGTTTCCTATTCTTTGCGAGTATGGGTCCAAAATAGCGAGTAAGGATTTTCTAGATTTCGAGTTTACGTGTCTATTTGTGTCAAGTTTCATTCGTTTATAAGCCGGTCTAGGCTTTTCTCCACCTCATCGTTAATCGAGTGAGGTTTTATTCTACTTACTTCTAAACGAAACTCCGTCAAAATTTCTAAAAACCTTTCTAGTTTTATTTCACTTAGCTTAATTTCTTTTCTATTTGGTTTAAGTTTTAGTACGTTACATCTTTAAACTTTTCTTTAGTTAAACTTTTCTTTTAGTTAATTAAATACAAAACTCCAAAAAGATTTTCCTTTTTACTTTCTTTTATACTTAGAAGTTTTAATTTCATTTTCATTAAGTATACGTAGACTTATGTTTTCTTTTCTTGTTCAACTTATTTCTTTTAATCTCGTACTTTATTACATTTAAGTTTTAAACAAGTTTTCGTAGTATAAACAAAAACCAAATCTCATCTTTCAAACTTATTCATCTCACATAACTCACGACTCGAGTGACAAGATCAATTCAACCCTCGTTGGGACAACGATCCGTGTTTAAGCTTCACCGCTTGATTTTGCCACGATCAATTTTTGGCGCCGCTGCCGGGGAGCGGTTGATAAGATTAAGTCATTAGATCGTTGAGTATTGTGTTTTGAAGAACCTTCTTTTGGAAGTTATTGTTTTTCATAAACATAAAAACAAAAAAAAAATTATAAAACCTATAAAAACCAAAAATATTTCTCATTTTTCTTTTATAAAACATAAAAACCAAAAAGATTTTCATTTCAACTTACTTTTTCAATTTGTTTCACTTTGATTTGTTTCATTTTGTATGAACACCCGTTCTTCTTATAACGAACTTTTTCCACCACTTTCTAATCCCGAGAGTCTTATACGACGTCCAAACCGTGTTAATCTTCCAAACCTCGAGGAAATGAACAACAACAACAACAACGGTGCACAACCCAACGGGGCTCCCAACGGAGGAGATCCCCAACCTTTTCATGATTTACGTCCAATGGAGGAACAACTCCAATCACCTTTCCAAGGTGTGAGGAGAGCCATCGTGATTCCCGATATTCAAGCAAATCACTTTGAAATCAATCATGGATTACTCAATCTCATTTCGGGTATATCCTATCACGGGTTTGATCACGAAGATCCTCATGTTCACATTCGGAACTTAACCGACATTGCTGAAACAATTAAAATCAACCAAGTTCCTTATGATGTTGTCAAAATGAAATTGTTTCCCTTTTCTCTCAAAGGAGCTGCTCGAACTTGGTTGGAAAAAGAACCCCCTAATTCGATTCATACTTGGAATGATTTAGCCAACAAGTTCCTCAACCATTTCTGTCCACCTTCTAAAACCTCAAATCTTCGTACTCAAATCTTTCGATTCCAACAAGCTTTCGATGAATCATTCAGCGAGGCTTGGGATCGTTTCAAAGAGTTACTTGAAAAGTGTCCTAATCACGGGTTTTCTGAATTGCATCAAATTGATACGTTCTACAATGGTTTGAATCCCGCTGATCAAGATTCGCTCAATTCTGCTGCTGGTGGTAATCTGTTAGCTCGAAACACTCAAGAAGCTTTCACGATCATTGAAAACAAAGCAAAACTTAGAACTTCTCGAAATAAAACACAAGTTTCAAGTGCTAGTAACAAGGCTAACGACGATGTTTTGTCTCACGTTATCGAGTCTAACAAACAAAACGCTGATGCTATTGCTGCTCTTACAAAACAAATGGGACTTTTTATTCAAAACAAAGAACAAACTTCTCAAACCGTCAATGCTATTAACCAAAGTTGCGAAACATGTGGTGGTCCCCATTTGTATTACGAGTGTCCAACAACTAACGTTGCTAACGAGAATGTGTACGCCGCTAACATGGGTGGTAATGCTTACCAACCCCAAGGAGATCGAAATCTTCTCAGCTACCGTTCAACCAATTACCTTGGACCACCACCCGGTTTTCAAAACCCGCCTCCAAACCAGAATGTGCAAAATCTTGGTAATCAAGTTAATCAAAATCATGGAAATTTTGGAAATCAAGGTGCTAATTATGGAAACTTTAATCATGAGAATCAAAATTTTCAAAATCAAGGTTTCAACAACAACGCCCGTGGGCAAACTTTTAATCAAAATCAAGGTGTTGTTCAAAATCAATCGAACACGGATGAGTTGTTGGCAGAATTACTTCGTCAAAATCAAAACCAACAAACTATCATGCAAAGTCAGCAAACACAACTTAAAAATCACGAAGAAACAACCAGATTGTTGATTAAGGAAATGCTTGATATGAAAAAGTCTTTAAATGATCGACCCTCGGGTTCGGGTACCACGTCTCTACCTAGCAACACGATCGCTAACCCGAGGGGCGATGTCAAGGCGATCACAACACGAGGTAGTGGACCATGCAACCGAGGTAACAACGGATACGAGAATTCCTATTCACCAAGGAAGGACCGAAAATATCCAACCTTCGGTGGTTCAACCGATCAATGAAAATGCAAATGTGTCAAAAGGAAAAGAGAAAATTGTTTTTGAACAAGTTGAACCAGTTAAAACTAATCTTCCTTATCCTTTTCGTCTAAATGAGCAAAAACGTCAAGATAAAAATGACATAATGAAGGAAAAATTCTTTAAGATGTTTCAAGACATTCGCTTTGATTTGAGTCTTGCTGATGCTGTTGTGTTAATGCCAAAGTTTTCATCAATGCTTAAAAACTTGTTGAATAATAAAGATAAATTGTATGAAATGTCGACTACACCCTTGAATGCGAATTGCTCGGCGGTGCTCCTTAAGAAGCTTCC
>LBNU01006549.1:12053-32634 GCA_014162995.1 Artemisia annua | reverse complement strand
TTACCCACTGTATACCTGATCCGCAGCCCAAGTGGCACGCCCAAGTGGCAAAACCCATGTACATATAAATATCCTCTCCATCCTTGGAGAGGGTAAGCCTTCTCATAATCTCATTTTCTTTTTTTTGGTTTTCTCTCAAGGCTTCACTTTATTTCTCTCTCTAACTTTCTCTCTCTACATTTCTTTCTTTCTTTCTTTCTTGTAAACGAACCAAACCACAAGGAACAATATGTGTTATGAGCTTATTTAGTATCCTACAACTTGGTTTATCTTAATAGTTAGAGTAGAAAATGAAAATGAGTTTCTCCAAAGATAAGGTAACCCTTGTGGTTTAAATCTTTTGATAGAAATCATATGGACAATAATGTACACATATTTAATGCATGTCTTATGGCAAGATTATTAATCACATTTAAGCAATTAACTGTGATTGAATATTCTATCCTAAACATATTAAATATATAAAGATTATGATTGTCATATTTTCATTAATATGAAAATAACAATGGAATATCAAAACTCTTTCTTGAGAGATTACTTGAGCGAGGACGATAAGTAATCAAAAGGAGTTATGAATTCAAATAAATCTTTGGAAGTGTACAAAGTGCAATAATCCATAAATGGATAAATGCGTGCATCTAGTAGATTATTTTTATGTTTAATTATTAAATCTATGTTTAGATTTATAATTGAAATAATATAATTTCTAAGTATTTCTAAAAGCTAGTGGGAGTATTATGTTTAATTTCCTAAATCATATATGTTGTAAAACATATAAGAAGTAACATTCCATATAAGTTAAATGTTAAGTCTTAGTTTGGAATGAAACTTTACTTGAAGATTTAGAAAATATGACATACAACCTTGGAATAAATGTTTATTAACATAAACATATGCGGTAAATGAATCTAATAGAACATGATATATCATTTAGAATATCTAAATGAATATGTAGAACATGAATAAAATCTAAGTATGACTCTAGGATTTTTCATGTACATCATGTTACTGTTGTATCATGCTTAATTACAAGATGATTTGACAACGTTGATATCTAATTGAAAGTTACTAGATAACTTGTGTAATGAATATTCTAAAAGAATATGTTTGGATATAGAATCACATCCTCATCCTGGAATAGCTTCCAGATTCTATAGATAAACAATTTTTCAAATTGTTGTGAAAATTGTCATAGCTGACAAACTTGAATGTTTGGAAGGCATCAAACATTACACAATTGATATTAATGTTTACGGAAATTTTAAAGAGCATATTGCTGTTTGCATACAATGATGGTAAATGAAATTGAGATGACACTCAATATTAGTCATGGTAAGGATTTCATCCTTAGCTATATGTACTAGTTGTGCTTACTAAGCATAGTTGCATTATACATTAAAGAATAAGAATACTTTAAACTTTAAAATGTTTTAGAAGTTTGATTATTATGTGGCATTATCAAAATAGTTGAGTATGCACATATAAGAACTTCATTAGTTGAATTCTTAAATAAGTATTCTCAAAATTCCGATAGATCAAAGTTGGATGATTTATGTTTTGTCAACAAGTATGAATGTCATTACTTGAGATATAATTCATCAACTAGAGTTATCATGCATTGATCTATTTAGTATTTGGATAAGGGATGTTAAACAATTATTATTTATAATGAATTAAAGTACTTAATAGTTTTGTTTTCATTAATAATAAATTGTATCCTATATTTACATGTTTAAATCCATGAATAAATATTATTCTAAATTGTCCGTTGTCGGTTAATAATATGGGAATATTATTAAATTAAGACAAATCTGAGTTTGGTGTAATATACTTAAAAGTATATTGATGCGTAGACATACCATTTCAGATGATATTCAATGATACCGAATATAGGGCTTATCCCAACTACATGATGTTACTTTATGGATATTGTCATTAAGTAAATCCTAAGAAGTTATCCTCAGACTTGAGATACCAGATAACTGTCATGAATGTAGTACATTTTTGTGGAACAACTTAACGCTATACGTAACTGGTAGTCATAAGGGTTGTTTTCGGAAGTGTTACAAAGTTCGTGAGTTTTGCTTGTAGTCAATACAGAATTTTTTCCTTCAAATTAATTTTGGAGTTTAATACTGATGGGCCCCTCGTAGGGTTGTCAAGATGTTTACGTGCGCACGCCCAAGATCTTCCCTGAATATGCTCAGATGATTTGGTAATCCTGATCAATCACAAACAACGAGAAACAGAATGGTTAATTAAGGAATGACTTTGATCCGTATCCTTATTAACGTGGTATTAGAAACAAAAGGATAATAATAATGAGAAATCATTAAAAGGTTTTCCAGGAGCCTTACTCGAGTTGTACTAGAGGCATCGAAGTGTTGCTAGACGCTAACCGATGTGATTACACTATTAAACTATGTCCAAGTGGGAGCTGTTAGTTTATGGACATTATTTTAGTAGTCGTATGTTAGG
Organism: Artemisia annua; assembly: GCA_014162995.1. Taxonomy (NCBI): domain Eukaryota; kingdom Viridiplantae; phylum Streptophyta; class Magnoliopsida; order Asterales; family Asteraceae; genus Artemisia; species Artemisia annua. Next base: position 30,156 of record LBNU01006549.1, on the reverse strand, counting down.
ATCGAACTCGAGATCACGGGATTGCACACTTTACGTATGAGACTCGATGTTTAAATAATTAATATAACATGTTATATTTAATTATTTAATTCACAATAAATGACTAAAGAACGTTAGGTAATTAATAGAATTGACTAATGGTCGGTAAATGTCAACGGGATACGAAGAAAATAAAACAAAACAAGAGAAGGTTCTTGAAATCCTCTCTTGGGCTTGTTTATGGCCAAACAATGGAATTCCACATCGGAAACCATTGTAAACTTGATCTCAACCATAAGGGTATAAATACATCCCTATGTATTCATCCTTGGTACACTTGATTTCAATAGAAGGCCAAACTTCTTCTTTTCTCCTCTCTTGTTTATAGGTCAACGAGTGAAGCCCCAAGAAAAGGGATTTGCGAGTAACCTTGAACATTACAAAGTGTTTGGTAAATCTATTGTGATCAAGAACTAGCATTCACATGAATCGCTAAGAGTACGTGTGTACAAGAACGTGATACTAACACACTATTGTTAGTATTCTTGGATTGAATAGCAAAACGGTAAGGGGTTATTCTTTCATCCACATAAACCCTAATTAGGGTTCTTGATCTTGAATTGAAGAATTGATTCTTGTTCTTGCTAGAATCAAAAGGTACGTTTACTTTTATGTTTGGTTAATTAATTATGCATTATATGATCCTAATTGCTTCCGATATGCTTAACTTAATGTTATTGTTTATATATGTATGACATGAGTATAAAATTCCAACATTATTTTCACTATTAATCATACTTTTATCATTTTGATTATGTCATTATGTTTTGTTACTGAGATTATGGGCTAACACCCTTAGGTGTTAGCCCAGTTTACGAAGACTTTCTGAGTTTGAAATGTTTTACCTCGATTACTTGCTTTTCTCATTGTACATTATTTATGTTTATCGCTAAATACTCGTTTACTTGCTTGATCGTGTTCTTATTTATTTTCTAGATCTTTAGGAATATGAATTGATTTATGTAATTTAACTATCGGTAATTATGGTTACTTGAATTAATTAATAAACCTAAGATCTGTATCTTAATAGTGGAATGTAGGGAAAACCATCTGAATCGGCCCCTAGTTAAGGAAAACCACCTCGAACGGTCCCTTAGCAAATTCCACTATTAGAACTAGTGAACTTAATATCTCTAGGTTAGATAATTACATGATTAAAGGCAAGTAAATTAGTTAAAACTAGATAAATTATAATTAATAGCTTAAGGACTTTATGCGGGCTTGTTAACTATGAGAGAGTTAACCTCTTGTTAGCCTAGGTTATAGGGAGAAGACCCACCTAGTTTACATTCATGAATCACCAACGAAAATAAGTAAGTAATCATTGCACTAGTAGACATATCACTATCATTTGGTAAGATGAACTTGGCTAACACGTTCTTCCTTTATTGATCTAGACCTTTTCTTTTATCGTTTGCTTGGTATAATTAGTTTAATTATTTATTTTCTTCATTAGTTTATTTAGTAATCCAAACTCGTGTCAGACTCTCAGGCTGAACCCCCCATATTGCGTTAGTTTAGGTTATTTAGTTAATTATATAATTATAATACCTTTAGGTTAGTATTTAGGCAACTCACTCCTTGCAAACGACCCGTACTTACCATCCACTAGCTATAACTGATCGGGTACACAACCAGTTAGTGTTAGTTTATAGGATAGTTCAGCTTAATATACATTTAAAACTTGGTTAAAAATATAGACAATAAATAACGCATCATAGAGTTAATTTGAACTTGAGTTTATAATGAGGAATTTCAATCTCCACCGCTGAATAACTCTAAATTACTTTAATTGTTACGAGACTTGGCACCTAACAGACGAGAGTAGAAGAAGACTCTCGATACAACACAAGGGTGAATTAGGTTATCGTGGTTCTTCTTTTGCGGAGAAGTGATAGTTCAGTTATGATAAGAAGATGTTAAAACACAAAAATATTGAAAGACTTAGAAGGATTAGAGAGAATAAAATAGAGGGGGAAAATGAATGGCAGGAGGTGAGAAATACACAAGCTAAGAGGGTCTATTTATAGAAAAACCAGAACCAGGCTCTGACGCGCTGACTATTGCGTGTTAGAAAATTTGAATGGCTTGACCATATATATATACATGAATTTTACTAAATTATTATTATAAAATATATTGCAAAAGCTTGATTTGAGTGTGGACTAAATGGTGGCTTAAATAGGCAAAATTGGACAAGTCACATATCACAACGGATCCAAGTGATCTACGGATCCTGATAGGATTGTCGGTTGTTATATAGCCGTTTTAAAGTTGGTTCAATCACATGTTTTTGTTCTTTTAACAAATGTTCACTTGTTTAAATGGCTACTAGAAGTGTGTTTTTGACTAACCAATAATGTTTGAATTTGTAGGTGTTTATAGAAGTTTACTTAATTAAAAAAACAAAGTGATTTGGTCTCATTACCAAAACAAAATATGTTTTTCCTTAATAGAAGGTTTATGTAAACTAGGTGCCACATATAAATTAAACATTTTTAACATTCGTTAATTTTATAAAGTGTGTTTAATTAACAAACTTAATTTGCCAAAAATTGATTATGAAAGGTTTAATGCATGAACACATTTGAATGCTTTCCTCTTTGGTCTTGGTGAATTATAGTTATTGTTAATCCATATTTCAATGTAAGATGAGATTTGATTACATTCTCAAATTGGAAGATTCTTGCTAGTTGTCAAATTCATTTTTATAAATCATCTAAAGAGTTTTTATAAAAATGGTGCAAGTGTTTATGATGCAAGAGATTTTACAAGATAATGAAAGTGTTTGATACGATGTATATTAAAATAAATGTAACTTTGATCATTAGGCTAGTATGTACAATCATGTTCATACGTTATATCAAATGTAAAATAAAGTTCAAAAGATAATGATTGAAATTGTAAATACTTAATGACTCCAAAATATATTTTAAACATTTCAACGATTTTATTGGCTGTTTTGATCACAATACAACATAAAAAACATATTCGAACCTGCGTTAGAGCATGAGAAGACTCGAGACGTCGAGAGGTGTTGAGGAGTATATGTTTAGACGATTGATGGTTTCGAGCAACTTATGCATTTTATGTTACATATTACAAGTTACATGTTTGTCATTATTAAAACATAAGAAGTCGTTTATTTTAAATCAACTTCTTATTTTTCTGGTAATAAGTCAAAATTTAGCAATTTTGCTATAAAAATATGCCAATGAAAACGTATTTATATTTCGAATAAAATGAGCCAAATATTGCATTGCTTTTAATTTACATACTATTTTATAAAATTTAGCGATTAAAAATTTAAAATCAACTTCTTATTCTTCTGATAATAGGATAAAATGATTACAAATACAGACGATTATAAATAATGATTACGAATTGCATTATACAATTTAGTTATATGAAAACGCATCAAATCAAATTATATAAACATATGCAATAATTTTGGTGCAAAAAACTAAACAAATTAAACGTTTTAAGTGATTAAACAATACACAGCTGCAACATGCGAGCATTTTGTTTATCGTTTTAAACATTGTTTATGGACATGGATATGGTGATGATAACAATAATTCATGATAAATGAGTATATGTGATTTTAAATCCTCAGAAAAGTATAGTATACGTTGCCACATATACATAATAAACATATAAAAGTATAAGGGCCAATGACTTAAAGTATAACATGACCAACATGTTCATATATTAATAGAAAAATGATATTATATTTTAGACATATCATATACGAGTAATTCAAAATATCACAATATATAGAAAGTTTAATGGGTGATTGTATCATGTCACCAACCATTGTTAACTATCGATACACACCTACCGACTACCACAGATACTCTAATGTGTTTGTTGTGTTTTACTGTAGTAATTTTATTTTGATTATTTTGACTTGATGAGTTGATGTACTAAGGGTATGTTTGGCACTAGTAGGAGCTGGAGCGGATCACTGGAGCTAGTTGCTAGAGCTTTTTTTTACATGCTCCTTCAACTAGCATTTCATTTATTAGCTTATTTTCTTTACATGCTCCTTCAAGCTATGTTAGTCAAACGAGACTTATTTTTAATGGTAGCTTATTTTTCTAAAAAGAAATAAGCTCATGTTATGATAAGCTCTGATAAGTTTGTGTGCCAAACATGTCCTAAATCTATGACAAGAAGGCTTTTTATTTTGTGCATTGAAAATTCATCTTTGGTTTATAGTAACCAAGCAAATTTCCTAAGTTTAGGATTATGGAATACTCGTATAATTTATTGAGATGGCTAGAAAGCTTTACGTTTTCCAATTTGCCCTTGCCTTTTCAAATATTTCAACGGCTTTTTTTTTTTTTTTTTTTTTTTTTTTTCTTTTGTTTTTTTTCATGCATAAACGAACTATTTTTTTGGCGAAATGGTTTGGAGTTTGTGTTGGGCTAGAGCTAGAGCTTATGTTATAAGTTGAAGGCTGAAGCTTATATATATAAAGTTTTTTGAGAAATTGTTTAAAGCTAAAGCTTACTCTGTATTAATATAAAATCGCATAAAAATAGATTATAGTAGTATTAAATTCATATATATTTTCATTTTTGGCATAATAATCCATCATATTTTTTAAGTGTATTTAAGTAATTTGACTAGCTATAAGCCCTTTTAACTCATTATGAAGGCTTATGGCTTATAAAGACTTTTTAAAAATGTGTGACAAATAAAGCTAATTTAAAACCGCAAGCGCTTATAACATTCGCACTATTCACAACCTCTAATAACTCGATTCATAATAATTTCTTTGGAGTAAAAAGCAACTCAAGAAATCAATATATACTTACTTTTTAGGAAGACTCGTAAGTTTAAATAGAACTTTATGTGTATTTTATAATTTATCAAAGACATACAAATATAGTCTAGAAATTCACTATAATGCATTATTTGTAATCAAATCTAAACTATTCAAACAACTTAAACAAGACAAAGTTGGATGATAAGTCAAAAAGATGAAGAGATTCCCATGACACAAGAATACCAACACAATCATAAGGCTCCAAAATCTTTTTTATAAAGTCAATAAGTTGACTACCTTTGAGACATTCCCCTATACATTTTGCTCCACACTACATATTCCCTCCTAACCCAATATCTTTTATTCAAAACCAACCTAGCTATTATTCTCTCCATATCTCCCAAGAACAACAACATGTTGGGAAAGATTGGTTCGGTGAAGAAACTAGCCAAGAAGGTTAAAGTTAAAGTGGCTAGTAAGTGGTACGGAGCGATCTCATCATGAATACTTGCTTAGGGATCAAGAAGAAGCATGTTCCTCGCCATCATGCACAACGCCAACCGGGTTTCTTGCGCTTTATATAGGCGAAGAAAGACGTAGGTTTGTGGTTCCCATGGGCTACTTGTCTCACCCTCTCTTCAAGATGTTGCTAGACAAGGCCTCGGATGAGTTCGGGTTTGAGCAAAAGAATGGTTTGGTGGTTCCATGCAGTGTCGCGGCTTTTCAAGAGGTCGTAAGCGCGGTGGAATGCTGCAATGGGAAATTCGATCTTAGTCATTTGGTTCAAGAGCTTATTTAGTGAAAAGAAATGTGTTAAAAAAAAGAGTGAAGTTGTGTTTGTAGCAACTCCCTTTGTAGGTTTTATGGATGTTTGTCAATATAATCCTATTGGTATTGGGTTATAAATGAATTAATCCTTCATGTATTTGGCATGCTTGATTTTGGAAAAGTTGTTGTCGGTGCTAGTTTAGATGAAAAAAAAAAAAAGTTATTTGCTAATTTTTAGTTTTTTCTTGATTATAAACATTTACATGTTAACTAGCGCGCGGCAGGCAAACTATGGTTGCCGCACGAAAACCCTAGCCCCATTTCACCACTCCAACTGTCGGTAGGTCGTTGATATATTGCGCTGTTTCATTTTTTTGAAAAGCTATGAAACTATACAGACTAATCGGTCAAAAAATCAGAAACCATGATTAGCTTATGAAACCTCTTGCTAATGCAAGTTATAACATGGAATTGTTTAAAATCATGTTACATTTTTGTTAGCAGCAGAACTTCAAATTTTGGAAGATGTATTGAAAAATCCACTAATTATCTCTATAATTTTCTTTGTACCAACCCCAAAATACTTCTTCACTTATAAGTTTCCGTCTTGCTAGTAAGTTGGTTTACCTACTCTTAATTAATTTCTTGATTATTATTGAGTAAGCTACATTCATTAATTTGACTACTTTTGATTGATTGCACAAGTGGGATATCTTTAATTATCTCATGAAATGTTTCTAGCCATAATTAGCTTGGCTCATTTTGTAGCCTCTTCTTTTTCTTTCTTTACATGGTTAGTCTTTTTCATACAACCTACAAAATTACATATATACAACTTGTCATAACTTTAACAAGATATAATACATGCATGTTTTCCATATTGAAAACGACCGAGTATAATTTCTCAAACTCGAAATATTAAAGTTGTCCGAGTAAGTTATAACTGTTTAGACAAGCGCATGTGAGTTGTAAATATTTTCGATTACTTGTGATATACTCTTGGTAAGGTGTTGCATCAAATTACTTTGTACTGTATTTCTTTGCTTGCAATTTACGAGAAGGTATCGAGTCACAATCGCATTCGTTTTCACCAAAAAGAGACATATTTTTCTTCACCTATCCTTTCCAATAATTTCACGATTTTAGAATACTTTCGAAACTACTAAAACAATTTGGTCAACTATGAGTTTAACTATGAGTTTAATGCATACACATTAATCTTCCAACCAAATCCACCAAAATTTGACCTCATTACTTTCTTTGAATTCTTGAGTTCCATCCCCAAAATTATTGGGTTTCCAAATAATAAAAATAAAAAATCAAAGGGCCATTTTAATCCATCCGTATACTGTATGTAAAAGTGGGTAATAGTTTGTGGCTTTGTGCAACATACTGAGTTGTTTCATCAAAAATAATAAAATCATTATTTTAAGATTAATAGTTTTTGCAATCCGTTTTCATAGTTTGTTATCTGAGAAAATTAATCTCCTTGTGGCCACGGAGGTTTACTTGCGCCGATTTCGGGTTATCCAAAAGAGTAGTCGTTTTGGGATTAGTCGACTCGCAAATTCGAGTCGAAAACGCATGTAAAAAAAAACAAAAAAAAACAAAAAAAAAACAAAAAAAAAAGTAATTGCACAAGTGAAAGAAGTGCTAGTGTGCTACATGCCTACATCTAAGTGAGAACTCTCAATCCAATCATACAGCTAGCCCAAACTCTTATGTTCTTTCATACAGCTAGCTCAAACTCTTATGTTCTTTCACCTTATAGTTTGGTCATCTAAGCCCTAAAGCCCTAAGGCATTTAACTGGCCCAACGTTGCTTGGCAAGTCGCAAGTTTATTATCCACGAGTCTTCGGCCCTTCTTTGTTTCTTATATCTCACTGAACGTTAAACCATTATATATTGCAGAATTACTATCACTTGTAATGTACTGTTTGAGTAACTACGAGACCTTCGAGGTGAGCTTGGTCCATTATGAACAAATACAATTGTGTATTATCTAAAAAGTTGTAAAGATGCAGTATAAATATTCTAAAATACGTTAGTTAAAATTCAAACGGATACCAAGAGTAGCATAAGACGTAGGAAATCATTTATATAAAGCGAAATTCCATGATAAGTAATGATCTTTTTATGTATCTTTTAGCAAAAAAATTTTTTTTTAAGACTACTTGGCAAAGGGGTGAAAACCCACTCGGGTGACTGGCAAAGTCACACCGAACTCATGCCTTCCAAAATATTCACGCGTGAATTTCGCAAACCAAGAAGACTTAGGGTGACTCAGTCACCTTAAATGTATTGGTGTGAAGTGGACTATATTTTTGTGTTTTATTATTTTTTATTTGGTTTGTGAGTATGCGTGCGGTAGTTAGTAGGGTATATTTGTATAAAGTGAATATTTTAATGAAAGGTGGTGTAAGGTGACCTTGTTCACAAAAAGGTGAGTGGGAGTGAGTGGAGGTGAGAAGAGAGAGAAAGCTGAGGTGACGCTGAGGTGTAAGGTGAATTTGCACTTGCCTTGCCTTCTGGCATAAAAGGGAATGAAGATGGATATCTACAAGCACAAACATATTGGTTCATGTCTTAAGATCTCTAATGTCCGATAGGTACCACTTGGTGAGAAATGATTAACGTACATTGCAATGCCACGTATAATTCCAGTAATATCTGTTAAAAATGCGGACTTTTATTAGATCCTCGAATATAGAATAGCCAAAAACTAGTGTAATGGATTAAGTAAAATAAGATCATAACGCTACCCCTAAGGGGAGTAGCATGACCCAATTGCAAGGACGCCTCACGCGGCAAAAGGGTTGCGGGTGCTCGGTGAGAGGTTGGCAAGGTGCAAGGTGGAGCAGCAAATGGTGAGTTAGGGGTTTTTTACTTTCCACTTAATGAGTGGGCCAATCTTTTAATTCATATTAATGGGGAGGTCCACCAAAACTTCTCTATCTCAATTAAGTGACTAATATGGTAATATGTCCAAGTCACTTAATTTAGTAAACAAGCCTTTATTCACCTTGTGAGAAACGCGCACATGTGGGACCTAATTCAAATGTAACCGTTTCATGCTTTGTATAATAATAATAATAATAATAATAATAATAATAATAATAATAAAATTTACCCCATTTTTTACCTATAAATATCACATAAACTTTACATAACTTCATTTTTAACACCTTATTTTACCTAAAATTTTTCACACTTAATCCCTACCAAAAATCTGATATGGCTTGTTCACTTCCACATACCATCGATGAAATCATGTCTTTAGTTGTTAAACTAATTGCGGAGGATACCGCTCGTCATCAAGCATTGATCGACTTAGCCATGTAATTTGACAATGCATGCGAAGCTAAAGATGATATGAGACATGCATACGAGAAATGCAATGACATTCCTCCAGAAAACCATGCTCAAATAGAGACTTTTTTAAACGAAGAATTTACAAAAGATTACAAGATGGATAAATACTCTGTTTAGAAATGGGGGGAAAATACAACAAATCAGTGTTGAGTTTATTTTGCTACATGAAAAATACAATTAGGACGATTGTTTTTTAAATTTCGTATTGTAATTTCAAATTTTGTATTATAACTTTTATCTTTAAATAAATTAATGCAATTTTAGTTTGTATGTTTTCGCAACAATTTGAGGTTTGAATTTGATAGGCTCCAACGGTTATTTTTCCTTATAAATACCCCTTTACCATCATTCATTTTCTCACGCGACTTCTTATTAAACTCTATTAACTATCATTCATTTTCACACAACACACTATGGCTAACGAACCAAACGAGGTGTAAAATGTTATCTTTAGGCGACTACGGACTGAACAAGAAGCGGAGGTCAAGTTGGTTAACAATTTGTTAGCTAAGATGACTCGTTAGATGCTCCAGATGTGTAGCCGTGGTGAATAGGTAACCAGGTTGCATTTTCTGCCTCAAGACCAACTAGTTAACAGCTTTGGTCTACAAACTCTGTTAATGACTAAGGAATCAAATTTACGTATCTCAAACGCCTTGAAGGCAGTTTGTAATTTCCGTATTGTATTTTTAGTTTTGTACGTTTACATTTTTAATTTATGTAATGTTTTTATGAATTTAATAAATAAAAGTTTTAATTTTAAATAAATAAAATAAAATGTGCTGAAAAGTGAAGTGGTGTGAGATGGTTGAGAGTGAAAAGGGAAATGGTGATGAAGGAGATAGAAAGCTGATTTGGCACTGAGGTGGAAGGTGAAATGATGTGATGGTTAGGGGTAGTCTAAGTGACGAGCAGTGTCTCACCTATTGAACGAAATTGTCATTACAAAGTTTAACGTTCTCTTTCATGCAAATTACATCACCAACTATTTAAATCTAAAACTATAAAGTTTTCGTCAAACAGTTTATACCAATAAACATATATTTTGATGGTATTCAATTTGATATCAGTTTTACTTTGTTATTATAAAGTACTTTTGTTTTTCTTTTTTTTTTTACAAAATATCGTAAAATTCGCTATATATTTGTAATAAAACATTACCTTTAATTAAACTCGCTCGCTTCATACTCTATTGAACCCTTCATTATTCTCACTCACTCCTTATTTCCTTCATGCCTTCATCTTCCTGCATCTTATTTGAATACTTCGTCAACCCATGCAGCTTTGCTCCCTTCATCTTTCAATACACTTGTAAAAATGTATCATTCTTTACCAAAATTTTCTTCTCGTATATTAATCTTCTTCTCATGATTTATTTTGATTATTCAAAATTTAATTGTCTTCCTAAAACAAATTGAGTTTTAACTAAGGGCATGTTTGGTAGGGGCTTTTTAGATGAGCTATTAGCTTTTTGTTACAAAAATAATCTCATCTGAAATAAAAGCTCCGTTTGGATAATACATTAACTTCAAGCCTTTATGTCAAACAAATAGCTCCTAAATGAAAAGCTGATTCATGAAGCTTTTTAAACTTCTTAGAGCTGTTAAAAATTTAAATTACTGATATATCCTCCAATATAGATATAACACCCCCATTTTCACGGTTCGCATCGGATTTAGGGTTGGGTATTACTTCATGGAATCACAGTTACAATAATAGAAAACGACTCGAAAAGAGACGTTTTTATAAATAAGTTATCATTCATTAAAATATCAGATTTTATTAAGATGAGGTCCCGTGAATCTAAGTATGAAATAGTGTTTGAATGATAACAAAGTTGAAAGTCCTCCGAATTCAGTGCCACTTCCTACCATAGCTCCGTAACGGCTATATACCTAGGATACATGCTTAAAGAGTCAACACTAGGTGTTGAGTGAGAGTCATAGGTTTAAGTGATAGTGTGTGAATACAAGTTTAGTAAAGCATGGGCTACGTTGTTATACACTCATGTAGAGTAGTAGAAACCGTATTTAAACAATTTGTATCTGTCAGTATTGTATGATCAGTACAATACTGAAGACGGGGGTTATTGCACTAATCTCATGAACCACACGTTAACAATCCGGGTCATGGGGGCTGCAGACCCAACAATCAGGGGATGGGAATGATAACTTTGCCAAAGTTAATCCTTCAGTGGGGTTCAAATATAGTACTTATTGATACTATCCAGAAAGATGTAGTATCAACGGGAGTTGTCAAACTCCAATAGATCTATCAACTATATTCGCGTTCGCGTGGGTAAAATATCCGAAACAATTAGTGATTGGACGCAAACAGTCAACTAAAACTGACCAAGGATTTGGTCAACTAAAGTCAAACCAATTGAGCCAATGCTAAACCAAGGAGTATAGAATTTCCCCGGGTCGTTTAATCCCAACGAGGTGTGAAATCTGTAATACGACGAATTTGTGATCGGGTGAAATTGAACAGGAAAAGGGTGTGAGTGATTAAACTAAGGAATATGAAAGAAAATAGCTTAGACAAGCTATATCAACTATTACGTGAAATTAGATATCCTAAAAACGTTTAAGAACTAAAAACGCGTACGTTTAATTTAAAACTACGTAAACGAACGAAATAAAAAGTGAATTCTGGCCAATATAAATCCCACGGATGTGAAAATTATATTTTTGGAATCCAAATGATAAAAGAAAATTTTAAGAAAAAGAAAATTAATTATTAGACTTTTTAATTATTTATTATTAATTAAAAACTAATTATTAACTATTTAAATTAATTATAATTATTATAAATAGTAAATGAAAAGTAATAATTATGAAATTTTTTCTATAAATACTATATGATAGCAGAATACTAGGAAAAATATAAAAAGTTAGATAAGCCAACTAATAAGCTGAACTGGGCAAATAAGCAGTTTAAATAAGCACTTAGAATAAGCACTTCTACATAAAATTGCACCAAAAGCTTAGGGAAGGTGTAATAGACCTAAAAAAGCTTAATTCAACTCAAAAAAAACTCAAATAAGCCTAGGCCGTGAGCCAGAAAAGCAATGAGCCGTTTGCAACTAGAGTGGCTAACTACCCTACTTATGGCTGATTTTTAAGCACTGTAATAAGCTCTAAAACGCAAAGTAAGCCTAGATATGAAAAGCCTGCTATGTGGGCTTCCCAAAAAGCCCACAAGCTCAGATTAAGCTTAAGTGAGGAACAAGTTAGGGGCTTGTGAAGTTGGTTTGAGGACACTGATGTGAATGAACATTCAATCAAGCATAAAAGCTCAAAAGGAACATAGATAAGCTGAAATCCAGTTCTCAAGTTCAAATAACACTCAAAACAATTAGGCAAGCACAAATGAACAATGGTATAAACTGATGCAAGCTAGAACAAGAATCAACAAGCTCAGCACATGCTGATGATCATCAGCAGCAACAGTTGCCAAGGGGCAACTTTAAGGGGCAAAATAAGCAGTAAGATAAGCACTTAAGGGAAATTAAAAAGCACTAGCATACACACAGCCTAGGAATGATTCCAAATCAACAAAAGTCAACAGAAGAGGTCAAATATTGACCAATTTGTAACCCAATGAAAATGGGTCAGAACTGGGTTCAGGACTTCAGGGGAACCTTATGAAAAAGTGCTTAAAAGAAAGTAGCAAATAAGCAGTTGAACTAGGTTAATAAAAATAAATAAAAATAGTCTAGTTGAGATAAGCAGCAAAATTTTATTATCCTAAAAGCACAAGTTTAGAAACCTAATATTAAGTCCTATAGAAAATTAACAAGCTTATTCAAAAATTTACTATCTATGAAATTGACTTTTTAGATTATGCCATGGTTTGACTAATATGAACTTTGGATCTGATTCTATTGACTTAAGATGATATATTAGGCTATTTTAAGATGAAAATAAGCTAATACAACAACTTATGTACTGATATGGGTGATTAAAGGACCTAACTACTTAACAGTGAACTAATAAGATAGAATTAGAAGTGATTTTGACTTTAACACAAAGGACCACTGTATTTTATGGTTAAAATGACCTATATAAACCTAAACTAACATGTTAGAACCAAAAGCAACAACTAAAACACCCTCTGAAATCAAAATCTCAGCAATTCCAAACACACCCTTTAAGTATTTGCTGAAATTAAGATTTGCAGCCCTAAAAAGGGTGATTTACCCTTGTAAAAAAAATCTAAAAATTAAAATAAAAATACCACTAAGTACAAAATATATAAGAGTACATTTTCCCAGAATTTTATCAGATTTGGTTGAAAATTGAAGAAATGAAAATTCAAAAACTTTTTCTGCTGTATGGAACTTTTTGACTTTTTTGATTTTGAACTCTAGTTTGACTTTTATGAACTTCTACTGATTACTAATGACTGATTATGATGTTATAAGCTAATATGAGACTTGATAAAGCTACTTTAACTACTAATGAATTGATAATGATGATTATGATGACTAACTCCTTGACAGTGAACAACTATGAGCAAGTAAATCGAGACTTTGACTTTTTATCAAAGAGACACTAGTTTTTATGACTGAAGTATTCTAATAGGACCTATTGTAACTTGTTTTAACAACAAACTCCAACAAAAACATCCTGGAACACCATGATATCAGTAGAACCAAACACTCCTTAATATATATGAAAATGAGATTTTTAAAGAGTCTGATTGATTCAGGCCATATTATGCATACACAAAGCTATATTATGTTATATTAATCTAATTTGAGCATATAAACACCAAGAACAACAGCAAACTACCATTAATCAATAACAAGCTAATATGGCAGTGAAAATAGTAACCTAAGCAAACCAAAATTAGACTGAACAAGCTAGTGGTATTAAGCAATATTATAACTAATAAACATCAACTAAACATGAAAAAGCACAAATAAGCAATAAACTAGCTAAGCTACAGTAACTTGCTTAAATAATGAAAAATAAGCTTACAAGGATCCATGCTGAGAACAAGTGAATCAAGGACCTCAAATCATAACCTAATGCCTCCCATGAGGCTACTAAAACCATGGAAATCCAGTATCCACCATGCATCCTTGCTTCTTCTTTCTACTTCACTGATTTTTTTATTTTTCAGCCATTTATTTGTATTTTTGAGTATTTTTAAGATTATTATCTAAAACTTATTATAATGCTAATGAAGCTTATAAAAGCTCATAAATAATTTATTTTGAGCTTCTGAAACAATGGAACACAATTTTCAAGAACATTAAAGCTAACATGATATTTCAAAGGAAAATGCCAAAAACTAAATTTTAACTGAGGAACATGAAATTGGTGTTAAACAAAGTTGAGATTACACTAGAAATGTTGATTACAAGCTTTTTAATCTAAATATTACAACTGAAAGATAAATTATACTAAGAACCACATTATACTACACTACCTAAACTAATAATTTCTCAATACTGCTTCTCTTCACTTTTATAAAGACTTTTGAGGTTCCTTGCAGTCTTCTGAGACTTTCCCATCAAATCCTAGCCATTGGATTGGGCTTAATTATCCTGGCCATTGAATTGTCCATTTAGGCGCCAAAAAATCTAAGAAGCCAGCTGGGGTTGCTTGTGAGGGATTTAAGGAATTAAATGGGTTTGGGATGTTGTGTGAGGTGGAGGAGACAGCTTGGGATAGTAGGTGGTGAGGTGGTGGACAGGTGGTGGTAAAACCAGAGGTGGTGAGGGAGCAGTGAAGGTGGGAGAAGGGTGAGAGGGAAAAGGGGTGTTGACCGGGTTTTGACCCTGGTAATATACCAGGGTATGTGTTGGGCTTATTTATTGGGCTAGGAAAAAAAATAAGGAAGTGGGTTTATTAGTGTTGGGTTTTATTTTGGGTAGTGGGTTATATTGGGTTTGTAGATATTTCAGCCCAAGGACCGAAGGTGAATAAAGCTGAAAGTTTAGGGACTGAAATTGTTACTTTTCCAAAGTATACAAAGGACTAAACTTGCCTAAACTTGAATAGTATAAGGACCATATATGTTAATTTTCCATTTTTGAACATACAAGGACCAAATCTACCAAATGTGAAACTTGAGGGGCCTGTTTTGCCATTTTTGAAAATTTGAACTTCCAGGGCATAAATTATCAAGTTTCATTTTCCAAATGACCATTTTTGATTATTTTTCAAATTATATTTCCGGGGGTATTTTCTGACAAGTTTGAAACTAGAGGGACTTGTTTTGTCAATTCTTGCAAATTTTCATCCAAGGACCAATATTGACAACTTTTGAATTCCCAAGGACCTTTGTTGACTTCTCTTCCAAAATAAACTTCCAGGGACTGATTCTGTCAATTTTTGATAGTTCAGGGACTGAAACTGCCAATTGTGCAAACTTTGCTCGTTTTTCATCTGATTTCAATCCTTTTGCACCTGAAACATATAAAAACACAATCCAGGGATATTTTCTGTATTTTGAGGAATTTCTGAGTGTTTTTAAATGTTTTTGCAGTTCAGATGGGACAAAAATGATGAGTATTTAGACACTCATCAATTAGATTCATGAATTTTAGTTATGTAGTGGTGGCAGATAGTTTACTCGTGCAACAACCAAAGAAAAAGACTTGTATTCGGTTTAAAGTAAAGCAAGTAGCATATATCCCCCTCACAGGGTTTGTAAAGCCTTTAGAAACCGTTTAAAAGGTGTGAGGCTACGAACTCACCTGAGTCTTGTGAAATGTGATTGATATTAAAAGTGACTCGGAGACTAGACTGCCTAGGTCGTATAAGTCCTAACGTGGGCAAACTAAGGTTTTAGGGTTTTCTAGGGCAAAACTAAACTCGATAGGGCTTCTAGGCTTATGGTACTCGGTTTCTAAGGTTTCAAGGGTTCTATTACTACTACTAAGACCAAAGTGTGTGTGGTATAGAATGGTGAAGGTGTGAGTTTGAAAGGGAAGGGGTACGAGGGTTTATATAGGGCTCGTTAGCCCTTATGGCTATGTTTTCTTAGCATGGTTGCTATGTGACGTGTATGGAAGGTATAAAGAGGGGGAGGATGACTAATGGAAGCTATATAATGACTAAGGTGAGCTATGGTGGTAGAATAGGGTGTTGTGGAGAAATGGTGGCCGTATAGTGGTTTTGGGGTGACAAGGAGGTGACGAGGCTCCTTGGTGGCTTTTTGGTGGCTACAAGGTGGTAAGGCGGTAGGGGGAGGTGCTTGTAAGCAGCTTAGGATTTATAAGGGCGGTTTAGTGGTTTTTGTGGTGGTGGTGAAGCCGTATAGGCAGTTTAGGGTATATGGTGACAAGGTGGGGATGAAGGTGGGTGATAGGATGCTAGGTTATGTTTAAGGAGGAGGGTAAGCTCCCTAGTAGGCTGCTAGGGGTGGTGGTAGGGTGCTTGGGTGCTTATGGTAGGTTATTTTTAGGTTTAGGTCTTAGTTTTGTCCTAGTTTTACTTAGGGAGAGATTAGGGTTTTGCCTAGGGTTTAGTGCCTAAGTTAGGGTCCTATGAGTGTCTAATGACTATTCCAAACTCCTAAGGGGCTTATACTAAGTGGTGGTAGCTTATGGAAAAGATTTGGGAAAGTTTAACCTAGTTTCCGGGAAGTTATAACCTAGTTATGGTTTTGTGCTTAGGGGACTTGTACCTAAGTTCTATGGGGTTGTACTAAGGTCTAAGGGTGCTAAGGTATCCTATTGTTCCTAAGGTAACTCATACATAAGCCTTGAATACTTTCAAACTAGTTCAGATAAGCAATTAGGGTTTTGTAAACACATAGGCCTAATTAGGGTTTATTAGGGTTTTGTGATGAGTTTAGTGTGTTAGATTGATAGATTACTTATTGTGGTGTTATTGTGATTTTATGCTTGACATACTAGGATTTCACATGATGTGAGTGTAGAGATATTTGGCTTGTGTGGATACGTGAGCAGGTCTAAAGAGTCATGCAAGTAATGAATGCACATAAAAACATGTGAAATACCTGATATAGGTATTTGTAGTGGGAATGATAGTGATGAGATTTTGTGGGTTGCTACAGTCTTACCCCCTTATAAGAAATCTCGTCCCGAGATTTAGTTAGACATAGGAGTAGGGGAAGAACGAGTAGATGATTCGAGATGAAGAAGGTGATATGAAGAGAAAAATAGAAGTTTGTACAAACGGATTAGGAGATGTTTGTACAAGTGCCAAATACTCAAACTCATTTATTTACATCTTATCACTTACAAGTAGAGGCGTTCCAATTCTTGTAAGTAAAAGTCTATAAATTCATGGTCTGCTGATTTATAACTTCTTATTAAGATGAAAAAGTGCCCTAATTTATTTTAATAAGATGGTTATAAATCATCCTTAAGTAGTATCGGCGGAAAAAGGAGTGGGTTAACCACACTTAAGGAAATGTGGTATGGGAGTGTTTTGAGAGAGTGGACAAGTGTTTTGACTCGGAGTTTGGAAACTTGATGGGATTGACCCATGAAGTTAGGAAAACATTGTGGAGTGTACAATGTTTGATTAAACCTGTGGGTTATGGGCCCACTGGTTAAACATGGGTTATCAGTATTAGCCATGTTAGTAACTCGGGTTTCTACTGTTGCAGTACTGCTGTTAGCAACTAGTTACCGGATGGCACCCTGAGTTATGGCTTTGCAACATAACTGATGAGACGAAAAATGTTACGTTTTTAGGGGTCCGTTTGAGTCCTAATTCGTATATTATTTGATCGGATTTCACCCAAAGTCGTTTCTTTTCTCATTTTAGGTACTTTTGAGGAGAAAATCACAAAAGAAGCATTTTCGGGCGTTTTCGGAGTGAAAAAGTGCGGAAAACAACAAAATCTCAAAAGACCCTAAAGTGCACAGAAGGTGACGGCGTCACAAGCTCCAACGACTCCGAACTAAGAGTCAGGGGAAGCAACTGAGAGAGAGAATTGGAGAGTTACTCATGACGGGCCAGGAGAGTTTTGTAGCCTATTTTGGTGACGGCGCAGGGAAGGCCGTCCAGATCTGGAACAAGGCGCGTGGACGACGTCCATGAAGGCCATCGAACAAAAACGCCCTAATCGCGCGTGACGCGTCACAACCTGGGCGTCAGCCCGTATTATCTATATAAGTAGAACGATTTTTATTGTAATCTCTCTCCCAACAAGCGGCA
>LBNU01006546.1:10924-31862 GCA_014162995.1 Artemisia annua | reverse complement strand
AATAATAATAACAATCAGATGAAGAGCAATAGATACTGGATCAATCCGACCTAAATCAGAACCCTAAGAAATCGATGAAAAATAGACTAGAACCGTTGTAACCCAAGCTTAAATCCAACCAAGAACTAATTAACAGAAGTGTTAATCAATAACAGGATCTGATAGAAGCAAAGAACACAAGGGATTAGGCAGAGATTAGAAAAAACGATTTTGATTTAGGGTTAAAAAAAATCGCCATAGGGGTGTCGGTTTTAGGGTTTGTTATCCGTTAGTTACAGTATACCGATAAGGTTTTCTAACTATACTTGCTAGGGTTATTGTGTGGTGGGTGATTGGTTTGCTTGGTTTATGCTATTTAGTGACAATGGTTCGCATGGTTTAACATGAAAAGTGGTTTTTTGTACTTGGGAGGGAGAGGGGGCGGAAGGAAAAAGGGCAAGGCGAAGGAGACCAATGTCTCAAATCCTGGTGCTAGTTCAACTGCTTCAAAAGGAGGAAAAGATGATGGATTGGGATCGTTCCTAGCCTGTCAAAGGCTTTTGGTAGTCCTTCTCCTACTTCATTAGCTGCAAAGGTTCATGCTTTAGAGAGTCAAATACTTGAAGGAAATCTTGTGTTAGTGGGAGTTGATGGGAAGCCATTAAAACCTTCTAACGAAGCTTCCAACCTTGTGTACTGATGTGGTAAGAGAGGAATGTATCATGGCTGATGATGTTGGTGGTACTTTGATTGCTACTAACAAAGTAACACAAGTAGATGATTTTGGGGGAAAAGCTAATGGTAATACTTTGAGCTCATTTGTTGATGTACTTAATGTTGATAGAAACAAAACTCAAGTTAACTTTCGTTTTCTTACTACGTCTGCTTCTAGTGAATGCGAAGTACTCATACTGAGATCCTCTATGGAGGAGGTAAGTGGTAGATTGGCTAATCTATTATACGGTTATTTCATCGGTAAACGTTTGGCGTTTCTAGTTATGCAGAATTATGTTTTTAACGCCTGGGAAAAATACGACACACAAAAGATTATGATAAACGCCAATGGTTTTTTCTTTTTCAAGTTTGGTTTCAAGAAAGGGGTTCATGATGTACTTGAGAATGGTCCTTGGATGATTCGTACCATATCGATAATTCTTATAAAATGGACTACTTCTTCTAGTTTAAAAAAAGAGGAGTTAACTCGTATTACTGTTTGGGTTAAACTTCATTATCATTGCTGATGGACTTAGTGTATAACAATTAAGATTGGTAAACCGTTAATGCTTACTTCATTTACTAGTACGATGTGCAATGATTCATGGGGACAAAATAGCTACGCACGTATTGTGATTGAAGTAAATGCTAAAAACATCTTGAATGACGCAATGGTTATTATTATCCCAAATTTAGATGATGAGGGATATATTTTATAAAACAATTATTATTGAATATAAATTCGAATGGACTCCTCCACGATGTGATAATTGCAGGATTTTTTGGACATAACTCTAAACAGTGCCCTAAATTGGTTCTACTAAACCTTGAATCATGGGGAGGTGCAATTCCGCAGTTCAAAGACAAATCAAAGTAATATTGAAATTGATGGAAAGAAACCGGCTGGTGGCTTGAATATGGGTTCTATATTTCAGTTTATGTCAACTAAACTAGTATATAAACTTGTTACTAAGAAGAATAGCACTACTACAAGCGATACGAAGAACAATATTGAAACACCTAGACAAGAGGCAAGTTGTTCGAACCCATTTGATGCACTTAGGTCAATTGAAAATGATGATGTGTTATGTGCAAATGGGGGTAATTCCATTAGGGCTGAAATGGCTATGGACGAGGGGCAGAAGGTTGATGCGGAGTCTATTCAAACCTCGACGAGCATGCCTAATGATGTTACACTTGTGAATGAGGTACAATTGGCAAATGAGCAACCAAATCCACCCAGCCTAATATTGTTGGTTCAAATATTGGAAAGAACAAGTTTAGTGATGTGGTTCATGATGATAGTGATAGTGAAGTGGAGGAGGTGTTTGACAAAACTGCAAGTTTCATGACATCCAAGAGAGGAGGTGAAATCGAGAGGAAGAGCCCATACGAGTGTTGGAAAGATGATTATGATGATAACCAATATGATGATGATGATGACTGTGAAGATTTGACTGAAGAACAATTAGCTATCTGTGACGCTTATGAAATAAGAGTTGGTGCAGTGGTAATACTAGACATTAGTAGTTTCATACAGTGGTTTTTCATAAGCTTGGTTTGTAATTCTTATGATAGGTTCAGTTTGAAGCACAAGTGGTGCGTTTGTTTTCCCGTCTATATAACGAACTGAGATGTGACATTCACTCACAACTTATGTACTTAATGTTTTTTGATGTAATCAAATTTACCGAGTTTAAACCCTTTACCCAAAAAAAATATATATTATAGTAAAGTAAAACTGTTCCCATAATTGATTTATTTTGTTATAAACGATCTTTGTTATTAGCATTTGGTGATAATAATCTGTAAGAACCTAAATGTCTTAAAAAACCATATACGTAAAGGATGTTATTATTAAACTTTTGAACTCCAAAAGATTAATCGTATAGTTAGCTCATGTATGTGATACATAGTTTTGTGAAAAGTAACAAATAACATAAACGGTTTTTGCAGTTTACTCTATATATAACTATGTACGGGTTTTTTAGGAGTACCTTTTTAGTACATTTATTCATTCTTGTTTTGTATTACATATTGAAACATTGTGAAGAATGGTCCTTTGGATGAGTTTATTACATTTAAGAAGAGGTATGAGGCTAGATTTTGTAAGCAGATGACTGTTGCTGATGCTATTGCTGATGTTATTGTTGATGGTAATTGGGTATGGCCTAGCAACTGGAATCAACAGTTTAGTAGGATTGACAGCTTAAATGTTCCAGTGTTGATTGGTGGGAAGGAAGACAGTGTTATGTGGAATGAGAGTAATGGTAAGAAAGAAAAGTTCTCCATAAGAAGTGTTTGGGAGATCTTTAAAGAAGCAAATAATCATGTAAATTGGCACAAAGTTGTACGATATCCTCATTGTAACCCAAGGTTTGCCTTTATTTTGTGCTTGTCCCTTTATGGAAGGCTAGCTACTCAAGATAGGATCATGGTTTGGAATGATCAAGCTACTCTCATATGTCCTCTGTGTAAAACAATGAGGACTCTCATGAATACTTTTTTTTTCAAATGCCCTTACTCTAAATATATTTGGAAAGAAGTTAAAGTTAATATAAGAATGATGTATTGGGATATGGATTGGAGGAATGTAGTATCTGTTTTAGCTAATGGAAGATGTAATAATACCATTCAAAGTGTTCTGTATAGAATGGTGATTGCCACAAGAGTTTACTTCATTTGGAATGAAAGGAACCTAAGACTGTTCAACCAAAGTCAAAGTTTGTTGAATGGAATTATGGAAAGTATGAAGATGCAATTGTTAAGTTTGAAAGTGGAAAAGACTAAAACAGTAGCTCAAGTAAGTAAAGAATGGGACATTCAGATGAATACTATATAGGACTGTGTGGTTAAAAGGGTGTTTGGTTTTTGAGTTTACAATAGCTGATGTACATTTTGACTTTTTAATTCATCAAATCAAAGTGTTTCTTATTGCAAACCATAACTATGAGATTGTTACTAGTACCTTGGAGTTCATTTGGTGTGATTGTACTCATTCGAACCTCATTCATGTTCTAGTTTGGTCTTGGGAGGAAATTGGTTAGGTATGGTGTTTTAGTGATAGCTCTAATTCATTTGAATGTACTATAATGTAGGGCAATCCATTGTGAAGGGTATATGGTTTGAGTGGACAGTACATGATGGGTGTAATAAAGAGCTGTGTAAGATAAACCTTCTTGGTCCATCAAATACACTGTCTTTTTTTTGGGTAAAAGGTCAACGACCCGGTAAATATATTACTCCAAAAATCATTTAAGTACAACGGATATGGGTGAATCCCATATCTCAGTCCGTTACATAGTCAAAAAGCTTACATAACAAGATACTTCCTATTTTCTAAACAAGAAAACAAAACCACTAACCACATGATAATAAAAAAAACTCTGACAAAATATAAACTACTTCCTACGACCTTGGAGATTAAAGCCATACATGGCATTAAGAGCATCCAAATTCCCAGGAAGGTCATAAATTTGCTTCGNCTTACATAACAAGATACTTCCTATTTTCTAAACAAGAAAACAAAACCACTAACCACATGATAATAAAAAAAACTCTGACAAAATATAAACTACTTCCTACGACCTTGGAGATTAAAGCCATACATGGCATTAAGAGCATCCAAATTCCCAGGAAGGTCATAAATTTGCTTCGAATAATCATCATAGTCATCACACTCATCTTCACGCTCATGACCACCACCAAAAAGATTTGCTGATTCGTCGAACGTGTTAAGAACCTCATCATCATCACTATCAGAAACCACAACATCACCCACCTTTGAAAATGGGTTATCCCTCTTAGTGGAAGACGTAGACGGAACAGGATAACCATCATCATCCACAAGAGTAGCTTTTCCATCAATAAGTAGCTTTTCAAGCTTCCCAATTTTCTCAACTATGGGAGTAGAACCAACTCCCTTTGTTCCCATTGAATCACTCACAAGCGGTTCTTGTGATGCATTACCGTTTAACGACTCATCCTTATTAACTTCCATTGTATGACCAGGATCCACATCCTTGTTGTTGTCAATAGTAAGAACACCAAAAGCATCCGTATCATCCATATTAAGAGCATCAAACTGGTTTGATGTAGAGATCTTCGTTCCACTAGAACTAGCCACATCAGAAGTCTTCTTCTTAGTGCCATCCACTTTCTTAGGTTCAGGAGGAGTCCTTTTCGGTTGATATTGAAATTGCTTACCCACAACAGGTTTAGTATACCCTCCTTGACCTGCTTGCTTACTCTTTTTCTTTTTAGTGACAGTCTTGAAACCGTCATTAGCAGGCTTAGTAAGCTGAGCAGCAGGTACAACAACTTTTGGACACTCAACCATAGTATGACCAAAAATCTTACACTTCTCACACCGAGGAGGTTTCCACTCGTATTCAACCCTTATCTTCTCAATAGTCGATCCCGATCCATCAAGTAAAGGAATCTCAACAGTAAGGCTTTCCCTGAGCACCTCATCCGACTTTACTTCAATCATGCATCTAGCAAAACTACTACGGCCCCACGATTCCTTGCATATTTGGCTAGTAAAAGCATCTAACCTTTTTGGCGTGCCAATCAATGTTGCAAGAAGACTAAGGCCATCATCAGAAAACATAGCAAGAGGAACATCATGGAATTTAACCCACACCAGGATGTTGGTCAAATCCTCTTTAAGCAAATTGGTGTTCAATGTCCAGGGTTTAAGAATAATAGGGACATTTCTAATCAACCAAAGGCCGTTTTCAAGCACATCATCAACACCTTTATTCGAATTGAACTTAAAAAAGAAGAACCCCTTTGCATTCATCATTACCCTTTGTAACCCGTACTTAGCCCACGCATTGCGTACATAGTAGTCAACAACAGGAAAAGCAAGGCGTTGGCCAAGAAAGTACCCATACAACGTATTCTCAAACCTATTGTTTACCTCTTCAACCACTTTCATAGGAACAGACAAATCCACATCATTTGATTTCTTGCTACATTCCAGCCTACGGAAATTAGATATGTGTTTCTTAGGTTCATTAGAAGTAGCACTCGCATATGATGTAGACGGCTGCTTCAATTCATCCACGCCAACCTTATCAACACCAACAACCCCATGTGAATTCGTATCAACCGTTTCAGTACTAGGAGCATGGTTAGCAGCCCCATGTGAGTCATTGGTGGGAGATAAGCTCACTTTTCCAGCCATTTTAGCAACGTTAACTCCATCACCTTCAGGAAGATTACAATCATCACCATCATACGATTGAAATTGAGCAGGCCGTACCCCACTCTCCATACCCAATTCGTTAGCAGCCCCATGTTCTACATAAGTCGAAGAAGTTTGCTGCTCTTCTTGACCAGTAGCACCACCTTGTTTTAAAGACTCCACTTCACTTGTAGTTGTACTTAACGCAGCAACATCAACATTCATAACCAGATTCGCAGCAGAACTATATACATTAGGAGAATTATACTTGTTAAAGAACCCTTTTTCCATCTCTTACAAACCCACAAAACAATCAAAAAATGGCACAAACAGCCAGAACCTAACAGCAAGTAAACAAGAAAATAATTCGAACAAGGAGAAAGAAACCCTAACTGAAAAGTTAGGGTTTGAGATTAACGCGTCAAACAATCAACCGTAACCCACCATATTGATCGTACTTGATGTATGTAACAGAATTGGTAGCGATCAAACACAAAGGCGGTTCAAATAACCCTAACAAAACGATTCAATAAATAAACCCTAAGAACAAATAACTGAAAAACGCAACCCTCAACCAATCAAAAACGAATTTGAATGCAGATAAGAATCTATAAACAAATCATTAATGATTGGAGAGAGCAACGATCTTGAGGAAATTCGAGAAAGGGTTTAGGGATTTGCAGATTGCTTTAGAATCGCTTTTGTCGCCAGAGAGTTTTCTTGGGTTGGGCTTTTTAGAGATTGATAAAGATGCAGAAAGTCGTAAGATTGCACCAATGGAGAACATTGTTGTATTCCAAAATAGTTGATAAAAAGATTGTTGCTCTTACCTAAAGGCAAAACAAGTCAAGCCAAAAAAAAAAGTATACAACTTTGCTGTCGAATACGACTCCATCTCTGCGCAAATAGACAAAAAGAATATGTGCAAAACTCAAAAGAAGACGAAAAGCAAGAAGACGATTTCAACGTTCTATCCAGTTTGTGCGTTCAGAAACCTCCCGTTCAAACGGCAAAAAAGTGTTAGATGATAGGTTAAGGCCAAAGCCTAATTTTTGTAGGTTTAGGGTTAAAATTGCTTGTTCGGTAAATTTTATTATCACTACAACTACACATGTAATCCTACGTGTAATCACGACAATAAAAAATATATATTAACTATTTTACATTAATGTATCCTAAATGCTTTGAACGTATGAGTTGAAATGTTTTGCATGATGATAGGATTTTTATTTTTGTTGGAATCAAGACAATTATTTTGTGTTTTAATTTATTTCTGTTTTTCAAACATGATATAACGATGTACTTCTTTTCTCCTTAAAATATACATTTTGCTGCCATGTTTTAAGTGCATTGTTAGTCGGTTAAACATAAATCTTATAAATATGCAAATGATAATTACATAAGAATTTTGTGATTTATAAATTAAATAATATTTAACCAATAATTACATAAAGTTGAGGATTGATATTTATAATCCAGCATGAATTTTCTTATTATTTTTTTTGGGCAACTAGTTTGCGCAGGTAGACGTTTTTGGATACCATTCATTCCAACCAAATTTTGAGCTAGTTTACTCTTTAATAATGGGGCATTTCTGACACCATTCCAACCTCCTTGTGTAAGTATGTATGTATGCGTGTATTGTTGTGTGCTTAATGTTTCCATGCATTCAACCTAATCCATTTCTTCTATATAATATTACTAAATAGGAGTAGCCTTTGTTGTACAGATTTACGCACACAGTTTTTGAAACAGTACAAACTCATAATTTGTGAAATTGAATTACCTTTGAAGAAGACAAGTTAATTTTTATAAGTTTGTTGGTCATTCAATCTTATTGAGTTCTTGAACTAAATATTGGAACTTTGCATTGAAAGAAGACAAGCCATTCTTCCCTTACAAATATAAACATCGATCAGAATCAACCTTTTATTACCCTGAGGAACCAGCCTGCTTTACAAATGACCCATGGGAAATTCGATAACATTCTTACAAAAAAGATGGAACAACTAGGATGCTCCCGCCTTCAAATCCACATCATTTGATTTCTTGCTACATTCCAGCCTACGGAAATTAGATATGTGTTTCTTAGGTTCATTAGAAGTAGCACTCGCATATGATGTAGACGGTTGCTTCAATTCATCCATGCCAACCTTATCAACACCAACAACCCCATGTGAATTCGTATCAACCGTCAATTAAATACACTGTCATAGGAGGTAAGGATGACTCTAATTGAGGGTGCATGTTCCCTATCTAGTGATGCCTATCACTCTATGCTTCTTGATCATTCCAGTGAGGTTGCAGCTGCTGGATGATTTTAGGGGTTTATGGGTAGGAAATGTAGCTATGATAGGTATAGCCTCTCTTTTAGTGTGAATGAGGGCTATATCCTACTTGATGATGCCTGCTCAATCCATATCCCTTATTATTGTGGATGTGGGTTGAATGATTTGTGGATATATTGAGTATGGAAATGTAGTCAAGAGGATATGGTCATTGGTGCATTAAGGTGAACAAAGTATACTAGCGGTTGCTGTCTATAGGAGTTAGCGTGTGTTTGGTTTAACTGTTAGGGAAAGGTTGATGGTGCATTGTCTGATATGAGTCAAGGATTGTTTGTTTTGTCCAATATCTGTTTGACTTTAGCTAGTTAGAAAGTTTCCTGATTTGAGCCTGTTCAAATCAGTTGTTTATGATGTAATTTGTTTTGAGCTAATATAAATTCACCTTTTGCACTAATTTTTTTTTGAAACGTCATGAATAATTCATAATACTAGTCGAATTTGTGCGTTGTTGAGCATGATAATGTGAGTTGGGGCAAGTTGCGAGAAAGGTATACAAGAATTGTAATAACTCATCTAACATAGATACGAAAATGAAAGTTTAATTTAAATACGTGCATAAAAGATATACATCAGTTTGAGATATAATAAATGCTATCATGATTTTAGGCTAATCTCAAAGTTATTGTACTAATCAATTGGTTTGAAGTGTTACATTTACTGAAGGTCATACTCATTGTTGACAATTTTTTTGTATTGCATAATTATACATGATGGAGTAGTAGTCCGAAAGAAAATGAACATAATGGCATTTGAGTTAATTGTCACTTTGAATATACTAGCAAGTAGCAACTGATTGAAGATGTTACTTAATTGGGCATGGATGTAAACATAAAAGCTAAACAAACATAATACTTTTTATATACAATTCTGCTATATATGCGCCCTTTCAAGACACATGTTAAAAGGGTCATATAGCGTCAGGCCGTCCCATTAATTTGGGTGGCCTGATGCAAAATTTCGAATGTGGCCCTTTTAAATTACGAAAATCTTAACTATTATTTAAAATTCAATATATAATATACAGACATGTATAAATAGTAACGGGCATCTACTAAATGAGAGGAGGCTCCTCACATAATATTTAAAATTTAAGTTAGACATGTATAAAAATACTTAGACATGTATATTACCAATGGACAATATTAAATCGGAGGCCCCCTCACAAACGGTGGCCGTGGCCCTGTGCGATTGCATCATTTGCACATGCTAATTGCCGATACTGTATAGCGTGTAGTGAATGCATAATTTTACTTTAATAAAAAGTCTGAGTTTGTTTATTAATGCTAGTACAGCCCTTCAAAATTTTATTACAACATGCAAAATATGTTTTCCCCGATAGTACTTTCAATTTCAAGAGTCAAGAGTCATGTTCAAAAGTATTTACGTACACTTGACCAAGGACGGCAACGAATTCTGTAACCTGTTAAGAACGAATTAAAATGGTTCCAAATTTCCAATTAAAGAAACACAATTACGAGTAATATGTTTTTCTTTTGGAAAGGGAATTAAAATATATTAATAATAAATTAGCAAAGGTTACAATGACGTCAAAACTTAAAACCACAATTTCTAACAAACGACCCTACACAATTTACAACAACAAAAACGACCCTCTAACACGACCCTGCAAATACTAGTAATAATGTTTTGGTTATAACAATAAAAACTTATTGTTTTATGATAAATAAGTACTAGAATTTACCTTTTTATTAATTTATTTACTTGGCATTGCGTGTACATGTTTGTTATTATAAAAATATGTTTGTTACATGTTTTCTAGGTTGCTAATTCGTGTTATGCATTTTGTTGTAAATAAGTTGTTAAATTTGGTCACTTAATGTCTTAACTGTAATTCAGATTAAGGATATTAGATAAATTTATTTTGGGTCAAAGATTTGTCTCAACTATCTCTCACAATATTTGAACATAAATAACCTTAGTTACTCACTGGAATCAGTGAGTAAGTTACTCCTAACAAGTTTGCTACTCCGTAATGAGAATGAGTAAGTTGCTCACTAATGAGAACCAATGACAAACTTACTCCCTTCAGTGAGTGTTGTATAAAGCTCGCTCAGCAACAACAAGCTTCTTGGACGTCGAATACCATCTAAAGATACATTTTACCTCACTAATGCGGTATCAGTGAGTAAAGTACCTGAGCTATACACAACACATGAGTCAGTGCGGTCCGACATATATCAATTTATATATTTTCGTTATCGCCATAAACACATGTACATACTAAGGTTAAATGCATATAGATATGTTGAAATGATCGACATTCAAATCATTCTATGGCGGCATTATGAATTCTAAATTGTACCCAAAAGAAGCTTAGCTAATTAAATATTAAGATTGTTTTGGCCAATAAAATACAAACCATGAAAGCTAATTTGAACAAACATGTAACATATTTATATATACTCATGTAATTTATTTGTCCTTGTTCTTATACCAAGAGTATCAACTACCAAAGTTCAACGAGGATATGCCAAAAATAATACTTAATAAAAAAACATGTGGAATTTGAGGAGTAAATATATTTAGTAATCAAAATAAAATGGCATTCTCAAGAATGAATGATGCTTACTTTTTTAGGTCAACGAACCAAAAATCACAAAATAATAGTCCATATTTGAGAAAATATTTTATGCTTAATTTTTAAATACTACAGAGCCTATGGGAAATTTCGTTTATGTCTTCAAATAACTAGCTTAAGCAAATAAAATAATCAAGAGCACATGTTTTACAAGTTGTAACATTAAGCTGTTTGCATAAACTTTCATCATCAATTAATTACTTAAATCATACACAAGATAATTGTAATATGTCAGTAAAAGAATGTTAAAGGTTTGAATATATTTATTTGTTTAGGCATAGAATTATAGATGAATTGAGCAGCCTTATGAGACATGGACCCCTGCGTCTTGTTGTATTATGGGCAGCTAGCAGCTTGTATTCATCTAATGAATGAATTTTGAATTTGAAATACATATACTACAAGTAACAAAGATATAAAAATTAAACTATGATGGTCACAACTCACGAATCAAAACTCATTCTTTACAACGAACATTCTTTTTCTTCTTTTTTTATAAACCTAAAAAGCTGTAAAATGCATAGAATTGAGCTAACATATCACGATTTACTAAATCCAACTTTATGCCCAACGTCCTAGATCAGATGTTGATCTACAACACAAAACAAAAAAGTATTAATTTATGTTTTATATTAGAAAAACATATTTGTACAAACTTTGACTATCATGTATTTTATTTGTAGATTATTTAAATCTTTCCGAGTTGTCTGAATGGCTAACACACCAAGATGCCCTTGTGATGTTCACCTTCCGAAAAGGAGAAATATGTATGATTTATATGGAGGTGCATAAACTCGATGGGTCAATTAGGAGCCACGGAGACGTATTTGTGGTCGTGATGACTTACTTGGTAAGTGATCATTATTAGGGCTACGATCGATGTACATACGTGTTCCATATATACTAACATGACGATATGGGAGGTAAAAGTTGACAGTTTTGCTTCCATGCATGTGGATGGTTTGATATTAGATGAAAAACAGTCTTTAATTAAAGTGAGCTAGAACAAAGGCGCCTTCTTGTTATAAGTTACTTCAAACATACACGATTATTTACAACATATCGTTGATCTCTCTAATAAGGTATTATAATCAAAAGACTCAAACTCATGACCATGAAATTAATTAATGGCAAAAATAATTATTGGTATTATTGAGCAAAACACCACTTGGTGTAGAACACGATTCATGTAGTTACATTGATGATAATTACTAAGAAAAAGTAGTTTGGTAATAGTTGGAGATAAGTCGCCTTTTAGGGAGTGTGTGTTTGCACCTAATAACAATATGTTTTTGACATTATTACAATTATGGAGATGTTCCAAACATGTCCCAAGGAGAAGTTTCTCTTTAACTAAAGAAATTTTGGTAAAGCCACAAGTCTTATGTTGGTTGCAACAACACAAGATCCCAATTAGGCCACTTTCATTAGGCTATAAGCAATAGACAAGTCAACTTTAGATAGATCTAGTGTCATTTTCATATCATTTGATGAAGTGTTTAATCACCCTAACTTCTAGGTACCTTCTAACCCTATTCTTAGACAAATCACAAATGGCTCGATCAACTATATATTTCTTTACTTGAGTAAAGTACCATTTAAGATTATAGCCATCTATGTACTTATTTAATGTACGTACGTCTGCAAACCTTTATTTTTGTAAGAGATCTTGAGTTTACACGTCGATGTTCAAACTTTGACGAACAACATAACTTTAATACTTTTTTAAGTTACGAATTTATGGAGTAAAAGTTTAATATAATTAAGTCGACTAGACAAGACCACTACATCTATAGAGTGGAAGAAAATAGTATAAAGTTAGATGACCAAACTGACTTGACCCGGTCTAAAGTCTTGGCCAAAGTGGGCTAATCAACTAACGAATTGAATTGACCTGCAAATTCGAATGAAGATCGGATTTACGACCATGTAAACAGCAACATTTGAAAGCCTAACGTGTTGCTTTATGCATATACCGAAGAGTAATTAAAACGGGTAATTACCCTTTTCTTTTCCATTTTGAAATTAATATAAAACTTGAGAGTAAGTGGACGCTTAACGTTTAAAAAGAAGTCAGTTTTACTTGGAACAAAAAGAAAGTAAATCAACTTTAACAAAAGATTCAAGATTGTTTTGTAAGGCGAATTTTAGTGCATGTAATTATATTGCTAGGGTATTATTTCTCAAAAAGCTTATAAATGTATAACTAAAAATAATTGTCGATAACTATAAAACCATGCATGATATCTATCGAAAAGCCAGAGATTTTTATGATTAAAGTTAACAATGAAACATTCTCGAAATTACATGGGGCTGTGTTTATAAAGTTGATGGTGTTTCGTTGAAATGAAGATATGACACATTAAGGTTTCATGTTCCAACTTGTTCCTAAGATTAATACTCTATATTACGGCCAACATGCAATACTAAATACAAACTATTTAATATATAAATGTTGATGGATGCATTGTATCTACACATTTTTTGTTAGAAAATGATAAATATTTTTCTCAGCATCATGTTTTTTGGTTTTACATCCTCAATCCTAATTTTGTGTATTGTAAAGATCGATATGAATAAAAATGCTTATAGCAAATATCTTAGAACAGTTTTTAGTAATAGCACTTTGGATCAGAGAATTATAAAACTCCGTCATGTTCTTATAATACAGTTACAGTTTTTTTGGGTAAAGGGGAGTAATCCTGCACCCTGGTAAATATATTAAACCAAAAACGTTTAAATACAAAGGATATGGGTGAAATCCCATATCTCAGCCCGTTACATAGGCGATAAAGCTTACATAACAAGGTAGACTGGTAGACAGCTAAGAAGCTTGACACATTTTATAATACAGTTACAGTTACGTGTAAATGACACATTTTATGTTGAATTTGGCCTTTAGATGTCATCTTTGTCTTTGTTTTTTTTAATGAAAGATTCCTATTAACTCAAAATGGATTTAGTTAGCTTCTTGAGTATTTCTCACCTTAAGGTAAACTATAGGTTATTCAATGACAAGTGTTTCTTAGAAACCATCTTGAAGAATAAGTACATGTCTTAATTTTTTTGTATATAAAAGAAATTACTCATGCATGAACTAAATGCGGTTCAAGCAACAAGTATATTTAACAATAGATCATAAGCTTGTCTGCCAAAAATGTATACTAGTCTCATCAGCCCAAGCAAATGTCTACGTAGACGTCGTGTTAAATGGAGTGTAAAGATTTTCTGCAAGGACATGACCTAAAAAGGTTTATTGATTCAACATTCCACGTTTCACAGTATATATCATTTAAACAAGATTCGTAACCATGAGATGTGGCTTAGTTGGTTTTATGAAGTAGTTTTATGTTTGGTTCAATGAAGCAGTTGGCATGTCCTTAATGAAATGAACACGCACAATTAAAATATATAAAAATCGACACTTATATATTCTTTGTCTCCTTTCTGTAGGTTGGGTTTATCATACATTAAAAGACGAGTGAGCAAATCTTTAACATCTAAATATCTGAGCATTATTCTATAAAGTTTCACTTAATGAAATAAAAAATGGTTATTAATATAAAACAAGCCACATGCATACAATAAATAAACCAAAGATGCCACGAAAGTAAACGAGGTATCAGACAAATTGATGTACTGGCTTAAATGCAATTAGTGCAAACAAATTTAGCGAGTATTCGAACACGATCAGAGGTGCTACTTTTAGACATGCCTAAGATATATCTATTGATTCGAATTGAAGTACTGCAAAAACCTGTTGCTTGGATCATGTCTGCAATGCTAATGACACATATCACATATGCCATTTCTTATGACAATCAAGTACAAATCTGTTTGAGTAATACATGTTGGGATCGATAAAACGTATATAAACCACAAATGACTAAGATGTAAATGAGCCCGAGTTTACTTGGGGCTCACTTAGTAAACAAGCGTGAACTCGTGCTTCATATCCACAGAGTTATTAGGTTTGCGAGCCTAACGGAACATTATGTATTTGTATTATATTGTATGAAAACAATAGAATCTTTAAACAAGCTCAAACTAAATAAATGAGCTTTAGACTAGTTTGTCCGAACCTGGATCGAGCTATATTTTGTTTAGGCCCATCAATAAAAACAAGATGAACCCAACCCAGCCCAAACTAATACAACTATTCTTCAGTTCTCACTTGCTTGTTCGAAGCATGGTGACCATTCAAAAATATAAGCTCGTGAAGTGCGCAGAGCAAATCTTGAAGTGTTAAGTGACCATTTAAATGTATAAGCTCGTGAAGCAGAGCCGATATCGAGCTCGAAGTAAAGTGGCTACTGGCCACATTACTATATATATTATAAGGCATTTGAAACGACGTCGAATAGCAAACATTGACCATGTGGGCTTCACACAAATTTCTTCGGCCTGCTACTTGGGCCCGATCCAAGGTCTGAATTTTTTATACCTGATAAACCTCCACCGCCTTTCCAGTGTCTTCCATAACTTTCCAGTGTCTTCCAAATCACACACCACCATCACTTTCCTTATTCAGTTTTCAGTGGATGATGAATTCTGGAATGGAAAATCGACGAGGAAAACAAGGGTTGTTGGCGGATACATAATTGTATTGCTGACGGTGTGGAAAGGGCCTTTTATGCCTTTGGTGTTTTGGCGTGGTTGGTTACTGGATACATGAATATATGTGAGTACTTTTTTGTTATTTGATTTAGGGATCATAGTGTAACACCCCCAACTCAAATATGGCAGCTACAGTGCTGGGGGTATTACGAAAATAGAAACCAGGCACATTTATAGTAAACGACCACAACTCGGGACGTTTAAAATGTGACCAAAACATATCATTCGATTTACAAACCGTTTAGAGTACAAGTACTCTTTAGTCAAAGTTGCAGCGGAAAAGTAAATAGAGTTTGCAGCGGAAAAATAAACAAAGTATAGCAGCGGAAAAGTATAAGACACAAAAGGTTTGACGAATGACATGTAAAAATAAGGTAGTAAAGTAGTTAAGCTGCCGTGACAGAATACCACTCCAGCCATTGCCACTCCTCCACGCCCATTATATCACCATGCCAAGCTAAACATTATTACCTGAAAATACATGCTTAAAAAGTCAACACAAAGGTTGAGTGTAATCCATAGGTTTAAAATATAAAGTTGAGCACAAGGTTTAATCATAAGATATGAGCAACATATGCTAATATCGGGTAATCAAGATAACAACCAATGTATAGAGGCATCCCTGTGCATATAACATTGTTGATGATGCTAAGCTCATGACACGCAAACGTTAACCACAATCATAATATCAATATAACCGCGGAATTTCATAGTATAACAATGCCCTCAAGGTCGAGCACTTGCCATTTACTCGACAAATCGAATATAGTACACCACAATTTGCCTATCTAGCAAAAGGAGTGGGAGGGTCAATTCCTATAGCGCTATATCCCTATATTCGCGTTCACTCGCAAGTGATTAATGGTTCATGATCTGAGGGTCTTGCATAGGCAAGGCAGAGCTACTTAGCACATCGTCAGGAAAGCATACCAATCAGGAAAGCATACCAAAAATACTTGTGCTCAGAAAACATTTAAAGCATGTATCTCACCCCATGGGTTTATAAACATTTAAAAGATAAAAAGTGGGGCTATGAATCACACCTTAACAACAGCAGGTAACGAGATATATATGTCAACCAAACAAATACGCCTCACAGCAGACAATCCTCAGCACAACCTAATCATATAAATATCATAACTCAGCAATAGTACTCGAATACTTTAATAGTTAATGCTTGAATGAAGTTTTATAAAAGATGATGGCGTTTGAAAGAAAACATTTTCCAAAAGTAGTCTCGTGTGGAAGAAAGATAGAAAAGAACAAGTCGGCGAACCTTAAAACATATGAGAAAACAACAAAGACTCGAAGAATACTCGTCAAAAGAAAGGAAGAACAGAAAAGAATAAAAGACACGAATAGATAAAGACAACAATTCCTAATAGTCTCGGTATTACCCATTTCCCAAAATATATTAAGATTATATTTGATAAAGTATAGTAAAGATAATAATTAATTTTAGTAAATTTCGGCATGACCTGCCCGTTTATAAAGCATTTCCCGAGTCATCGACTCTTTTAAATACAAATAACGTTAATAATAATATAAGTGTAGATATTAATATGATTGGATATATCATTCACGTTGTCCATTAGTTGTTCAGGTTTATCGACCATTTCGTATAGTTCGGGTTCCAGGTACGTTAAGATCTTTAAGGGCCTAACGTACCCTACCGTCTCGTGTACCAAAGGGTCCATAAGTCCAAATAACCATAGCCGCAAATCCAATACGTCCAATACAAGTTCACAAGTCATAATATAAGTCTCAAATGCGGATACCAAGTCCGTCATCCAAATCAAATTAACTTTAACAATTTACATTTTAAATTTCATAGTTATTATTCCGTATTAATATTTACCGTTTAACCGTTTAAAACTAATAATAATAATAATAATAATAATAATAATAATAATAATAATAATAATAATAATAATAATAATAATAATAAGGTTAATAATAATAATAATAACCATAATCCGAGACTAATAACCAATCCAATCCCGACAATAACATAACCAAACCAACTCAATCCCATAACTCGCCTCAACCAAATATACCAAATCTAATCCTAAACCCGTCAACTAACCTAATAACCAACCAAATACATTTCGCAATACCCTTCGGCTTAACCAAACTCGTCCGAATCCAAACACAACTAAACCAATATCACCAACAACAATACTTATAACAAAAACAATAATAAATATACCCTCCCACCACCACCACCATGGCTCGGTGGTGGTGGCGTGGGCTGCCGACGCTCGTAACCAACCAAACGGACCTCGACAAAATCCAAAACAACCAAAAATATAACTCCTTCGTCACCTAACTCGAACCAAACACATATAATAACCAAATCTCACCGAGTCAACCGAGTTGACTCGGTGAGTCAATCCGAGTCGCGACCTCAACGAACCAAACAAGAAACCACACGAGTTTTTATTATTAAAACCATTTTTAAACAAGTTTTATAAAAGAAAACATATGTAAATCGGATTTAATATAAATTTCGAAATTAGGGTTTTGTGGTTTTTGAGTTTTTATAAAAGAAAACGTGAGAATAAGGGGTGGGGGAGGTTCGGTTACCACTTAGCTCGCCGGAAAATGGGTTTGGCCGGAATAGTACGAAATTCGAAGGTTAATTTCTTAGATTTAGGGCGCGTCTTTGATTTTTAGGATAAATGGTTTGCGGGGATGAATCGGGGGTGTCCCGATCTATCAAAATAGGTAGGTGGTGTGATTGGTGGTTGCCGGAAAATATTCCGGTGGCCGGAAATATAGCCGGCGGGGGAGGGTTGGCCGGTCGTGGGTAGAGAGAGAAAGAAGAGAGAAGAGAGAGGAGTGTGTGTGTTTTTGTGATAAATAAAATGAGTGGAAGTATTATATGGGGGTTTATATAGGGTAAAGGGTTTAGGGTGGGTTTGAAATTAAGTAAAGTGTAGGGTGTTTATTGTAAATAAACTCAAGGGACTAGTCTCGCCAATTAGTTAAACTTTTCATAAAAACGGTTCGGGACTCGAATGACATAGCAAACGGACTCGAAAAATTACGAAACTTGCGCCATCGTTCACGAAATAGTTTTTCCAATAAAATCAAGCATAAACTTCAGAGTTTTTCTCAAACTCAAAATAAATCAAATAATTTGGCAAATGAAACAAATTCGAGTTTTCTAGGTTGTGCTGAGTAAATCAAGGAATAAATTCTCGTTCCTAATATATCTCACGCTCCTCAAATCCAATTTAACATGCTTTAAAGTTTTAAAACGTTTCAGGCTCTAAAAATAGAAGTTTGGCTAGGATTAGGTTTTAGGAAAAATACCAGGTGTTACATAACATACATCATATTTAGAAATCCGTCCCGGATTTAGTCTAGGTCACCAGTCCCGGTTTTGAAGAGTTTTGGGTACTTGCGTTTAAACTCATCCTCGCGTTCCCAAGTGTACTCAGGTCCTCTCTTGGAATTCCAACGAACTTTCACAAGAGGGATACGACTCTTCTTCAATCGCTTAATCTCGCGATCCATAATCTCAACAGGTTCTTCCACAAAATGTAACTGCTCATCTATCTCAATCTCATCAAGCGGGATCACCGCAGTTTCATCAACCAAACACTTCTTCAAATTGGACACATGGAAGGTAGGATGAACTCTACTAAGCTCAGGTGGCAATTCCAACTTATATGCCACGGGACCAATCCTCTCTACAATCTTGAAAGGTCCAACATACCTAGGGTTCAGCTTTCCTCTTTTACCGAACCTGATCACACCTTTCCAAGGTGATACTTTCAACATAACCCGATCTCCTACTTGAAACTCCAGGGGTTTACGCCTCACATCTGCGTAACTCTTCTGACGGTCACGAGCTACTTTCAATCGTTCCTTAATCTGAGCAATCTTCTCGGTCGTCTCTCGGACTAAGTCCGGACCGATAAGCTGTGCTTCTCCTACTTCA
The DNA here is from genome assembly GCA_014162995.1 of Artemisia annua. Taxonomy (NCBI): domain Eukaryota; kingdom Viridiplantae; phylum Streptophyta; class Magnoliopsida; order Asterales; family Asteraceae; genus Artemisia; species Artemisia annua. The sequence goes on along the minus strand of LBNU01006546.1, from coordinate 12,465 downwards.
TCCCAACAAATGGGTGAACGACACTTTCGACCATAAAGTGCTTCGAACGGTGCGGCTTTAATACTCGCATGATAACTATTGTTGTAGGAAAACTCAACTAAAGGCAAATGGATATCCCATCCATTTCCGAAATCTATCACACACGCACGTAGCATATCTTCCAAAGTCTGAATGGTTCTCTCGCTTTGACCATCGGTCTGTGGATGGTAAGCGGTACTCATATCAAGTTGTGTTCCAAACGAGTTCTGAAGTGACTGCCAAAACTTCGAGGTAAACCTGCTATCCCTATCGGATATGATAGACACAGGTACTCCATGTCGAGAGACTATCTCTTTCACGTAGAGTCTAGTCAGCTTATCCATACTATAGTTCTCCTTAATCGGCAAAAAGTGAGCAGATTTCGTCAATCGATCGACTATTACCCAAATAGCATCGAATCCAACAGAAGTCTTAGGTAACTTAGTGACAAAATCCATCGTAATCCTCTCCCATTTCCATTCTGGGATCTCAGGTTGCTCTAGCAAACCAGACGGTTTCTGATGTTCGGCCTTTACCTTGGCACAGGTAAGACACTTACGAACATAATCAGCAATCTCAGCCTTCATATTGGGCCACCAATACAACTTCTTCACATCCTGATACATCTTATCAGATCCTGGGTGAATAGAATACTTAGACTTATGAGACTCAAGTAAAATCAAATCTCTTAGTCCTCCAAACAAAGGCACCCAACTTCTTCCTTTGTAACACAAAGTTCCATCCGATCGTTTTTCCAACTTCTCTTTCTCAATCATCCCATCAAGTTTCTCTCCCTTGAGATTTCCTTGTCTCACTACTTCTTCTTGAGCTTGCAAAATCTGAGCGGGTAAATTCGAATTGATCGTCATCACCAAAGCTCGAACTCGTAGTGGCTTCAACCGTTCCTTTCGGCTCAAAGCATCAGTCACAACGTTCGCTTTTCCAGGGTGATATCGAATCTCACAATCATAATCACTCAACGTCTCTAACCATCGCCGTTGTCGCATGTTCAACTCCTTCTGATCCATGATATGCTGTAAACTCTTGTGGTCAGTAAAGACAACACACTTCGTACCATAAAGGTAATGTCTCCACAACTTAAGCGCAAAGACTACAGCTCCTAATTCTAAATCATGAGTGGTATACTTCTCCTCATGAGTCTTAAGCTGTCGGGAAGCATATGCCATAACTTTCCCTCGTTGCATCAAAACTGCTCCTAATCCTTGATACGATGCATCACAATACACCTCAAAATCTTCTACTCCATCAGGCAAAGCCAATATCGGTGCGCTACAAAGCTTCTGTTTCAAAATCTGAAACGCTTTCTCTGCTTCATTTCCCCATTCGTACTTCTTATCCTTGTGAGTCAACGCTGTCAACGGTTTGGATATCTTGGAGAATCCCTCAATGAATCTCCTATAATACCCAGCCAATCCTAGAAATTGACGAATTTCTGTGGCATTAACAGGCGTTGCCCATTTCTCAATAGCCTCGATCTTAGCGGGATCTACATGTAATCCTTC
>LBNU01006543.1:0-12397 GCA_014162995.1 Artemisia annua | reverse complement strand
GCCACCACTAAAATACCCTTTATTCCAACCAAACCGTGTTATCATATCCCTACACCTTAAGTTACAACCCTTTATAAAGCCCTCTTTGATAGTTTATCTTAGGTGCTTACGCCTAGTGGAGGAGTAATTGATCCTTTCCCAAGCCTATGGTAATCTATTTGCTATGACAGGTAGTGAGTGTTATTTTCCGTTTCCATTTATGAGATATAAACTTTATGACATTTGAGAGATGTGAGAATCCAAACACTATTCGTGAGGTGCTAGTGTATGATTTCCGTGCTTGTTATGATTAGGGTCTAATAACTATTTGTTGTAATTACTTTTATATTCGTGTTAAATGACCCCTAACTCATATTTTGATTAGAATAAAAGCTCATTTGCTTGAGGACAAGCAAATCTCAAGTGTAAGGGTATTTGATGAGACGAAAAGTGTTACGCTTTTAGGGGGTCATTTAATCCCTAATTCGTATAAACGTGATAAAATATTGCCCTAAATCGTTCCTTTTGTCATTTTAGGTACTTTTGAGAGAAATTCTGGAAAACATGCACATTTGGACGTTTTTGGAGCATAAAAGTGAAGAAAACCACAAATTCTTAAAGAAGCAGGATTTTACAACCTGACAGCGTCAGAAGTCACTAGGTGACGCCGTCAGCAAGGATGACAAAAGAGTGGAATTCAATTATCAAATGACGGGCCAGAAAGATTTCAAAAATTTACACCTGACGCCGTCAGTGTAACAACATTTAGAAGTGAAACCTTGATCTTAATGAGCGTCTCATGGATAGGAAATTATATGACTAGCACAAAACCGTACCACTAAAAAAAATTTCACCCCAAATATGTGAGGTTCGCCCCTAGAATTGGTAGGAAAAGCATCCATCTTTGGTGCTATGATGTGAGTACCGGTAGTATTTAGATTCTAGAACTTGCGTTAGGACCATCTCAAATCCACAAGTGAGACTACATTCGTGTAGTTAAGATTTACTACATGATAAGAGGCATTAGGAGTAATGGGGAAGAGCAACATTATTACCCCCATATGTGCTAAACATTTTAAAAGTACTCCAAGTTTTTCGATTATCTTAATTCGAGTCATTAGAATAGTGATTGTAAAGTTATGTAAAGATTCAAGTGTAAGGGGAATGCAAATCCCCTACGATGTATTATTTTGGATGGTAGGGCAAGAGTATAAATAAAAAAAAATCGAAAAATCAAGAAAAATACAAAAAAAATATGAAAAAGAAAGAAGAAAAACATACGGACTACCATCCCGTTTCCTTTTATGTTCCTTTTTAGTTTTTGTTATTTCATTTTTAGACTAAGATTGAGTCGAGTCTTGACTTAAGCAACGATGTAGAGTGCATGTATTTGATCATGATAATTAACTCGCCACCACTAAAATACCCTTTATTCCAACCAAACCGTGTTATCATATCCCTACACCTTACGTTACAACCCTTTATAAAGCCCTCTTTGATAGTTTATCTTAGGTGCTTACGCCTAGTGGAGGAGTAATTGATCCTTTCCCAAGCCTATGGTAATCTATTTGCTATGACAGGTAGTGAGTGTTATTTTCCGTTTCCATTTATGAGATATAAACTTTATGACATTTGAGAGATGTGAGAATCCAAACACTATTTGTGAGGTGCTAGTGTATGATTTCCGTGCTTGTTATGATTAGGGTCTAATAACTATTTGTTGTAATTACTTTTATATTCGTGTTAAATGACCCCTAACTCATATTTTGATTGGAATAAAAGCTCATTTGCTTGAGGACAAGCAAATCCCAAGTGTAAGGGTATTTGATGAGACGAAAAGTGTTACGCTTTTAGGGGGTCATTTAAGCCCTAATTCGTATAAATGTGATCAAATATTGCCCTAAATCGTTCCTTTTGTCATTTTAGGTACTTTTGAGAGGAATTCTGGAAAACATGCATATTCGGACGTTTTTGGAGCATAAAAGTGAAGAAAACGACAAAGTCTCAAAAGATGAAGATTTACAACCTGACGGCGTCAGAAGTCACAAGGTGACGCCGTCAGAAAGCCTTGACAAAAGAGTGGAAACCAATTATCAAATGACGGGCCAGAGGAAATTTTGGATTTAACACCTGACGCCGTCAGGTGTTAGGAAAAGTAGGCCGTCAGGAGTAAAGTTAAAGAGTGACGGCCCAGAAGGTTTTATAAGGTGACGGCGTCAGAAGTGGATCTAGGCCATCCGAGAAACCTAATGGCGGCGAGCTGACGGCGTCAGCCCTTATAACCTGACGCCGTCAGAGTGTAAAATCTATATATAGTTTTCTAATTTTCATTCATTAGTGTGGAACTTTGTGGAGAACTTTTAGGGCAAACCCTAAAGACGAATTTTCTGTACTTTTTAGGGTTTCCAACCCTTGGAACCCTCATGCTTAATTAAAGATAAGTCTTCACTTTAATTCAATCAATATGTCTATGTGTTGGTTGATTATCTCTTTTGCTTGTCTTTTAATTAACATGTGTAGCTAAATTCTCTAGTGTTTGCTTAGATCTAATGAAACCTAACTATTAATTATTGGTTGATTGGTGTGTGTTGTTGTTTGTTGGGATGATTGTTCCATCAATGTTAGGCTCAAGAAAACTGGCCAACCTCCTTTATGGTAACGTGCTTGAACGTCTTGGGAAACATGTAGCCAAGGCATACTAGGCTATTAAGGTAGTATTTAACGCATGAGCCACTGTTTACAACCCCTATGGTTGTGCCGTGCATGGCATAGGGCGAGATAAGAGCTCATAGAATTGGAGAGATATGTATGCCACTCCATGAGTTATTAGGAATACACCCTTAGCTTCATCCACACAAGTAACACACATATCAATTAACCGGTAGAAGATAGTTAGGGAGTAATGAAATCTAAGTAAACACAACTTCCTCCATATTTTTTTCACAACCACAATAGTAAAGATATTTATTTATTTTAATTTGCATAAGTAGTAAACTTGGGTTAGTTGATTAACAACTAAATCCGCCCTTCTTCCAAAACCGAGAATTTAATTGCTTTCATAAAAATATAAAAATACAAAAAGAATCTTCCTTCCACCCTTAGACCTATTAGATTAGCTATTCTATCCTAACGAACACTATTCCCTGTGAGAGAACGATCAATCCCCCGTACTTACCACTATCCTATACTACATCGGTCAGGTACACTGCCTGGTGGGGTTGTAAGCCTCTTGAGATCCCTTGAGAGGTAAAACCTGTTGTAAGGTCACAAAACCACGCATCACATGCTTACACTTTTCTGGATCATGATCTTCTGCATCAGAGTTGTGGAAGCATAGTTGAAGCCCATTCCTTGATCATGATATCTTGAGATTTGATTGTTGAAGTGTAAGCATGAAATGATGAATCTGCATCTTTTCAGCAATCGGCATCAATCGTCAACTTCTTGGTCTTTGGTGTGATTACGCCTTTCCAACATGCCCATACATCTTTGTTGAGTAGATCTTCCCGGTTCAACAGTTCTGACGTCTCCTTTTAGATGTTGGTATGAGCATGTGGTACTAGAGTGATGGTGGTGAACATGGTAAGTTTGGTATGTTGAGCTGCATAAAACTTGGTTAGTAATAAACATACCGGCACTTACAAGTTCGGACTTAGAGATCGTCAACAGCATAGTGTGAAGAATTTCTCTAATCCTTACCAAGGCCGTTCCTAATTGGATGCCCCCGAAAGGGCTTTCACTGACATACCAAAGTACACCAACGATTAGGTGCGTCGCTGGAGATCACCCCACGACTGTAGACCTTTTGGAACACCACCGTACACACTAAGCGTAACCCACAAGAGATTACCAAAGTGACCTGCTGTCAGGGCTGTTTGATGTTGACCCTGGCAGGAGTTTCCACTCAATCACTGGGAGATACTTATATATGTTCCCTCATAAGTGTTCTCGGCAGATTGCTAAGATCTGCGTAGGACTCAAAATATTACATCTGGTGTCCTTAATGTTGAACAACCTGTGTAGAAGTATCACATGTTCCTATGAGATCTTCTGATGCATCTCTTGGCTCTAGACTCGATAAGTGCAAATTGGTTATCCTATTCGGAGACTAGGGAGGGGTCTCATGTTTCAATATCAACTAGCTCTAAGAGACTAGTCGATAGTTTACACCGGTTCCCCGTGAGAATGAAACAAGCTCTTTTAAGAGAACTTGAGTGGTTGGGAGGTTTAGTGCAGTGCGTCACTGGGTCCATGACGTCTTTATCTTCAATACCGATGTTACCTTGGTAACATTCAGTAGCATATGAATTGAACCCGGTTTCTGCCCTAAGGTTGAATAATTGGAGGGCTATTTCTTTTCACCCTTTCTCATTTCATTTCTTTTTAATTCTTCAACCCCTTCAGTGCTTACCGAGACTTCATTACTAGAACCTTGTTGGGTTTGTTCCAGTCCTAGCTCAGTCTCAGTCGGCACTCTTCCCTTTCTCACTTTTCTCCTTTTTTCAATCATTCCTAAGGACTTCTAATCTATCTATTGGATTGTCCCTGGGAAGATCCCTCCGGTTCTGGTGGATCATGGGAACATATACCTAACCTTACCATCCTTATAACTCCATGCATTAAATTAAAGTGGTCGGTCTTTTGGTATCTTTCCACAATCGCCATATAACCAAATCATTGAAAATTCTCTCAAAGTGTTTATGATTAAGAAACACATTTTGTTAACACTTTGAGAGTTTTATCATTTTTCAAATGCTCCCCCTTAACATGTGCTCATAGGTAAAGAAAGAAATTTGCACATGTCGGGGTGAGTTGCACTTATTTGAATTGATCGGCTCTTAATAGACATATACCCGAGGGACACGTTTACGTTGCTTAGTTAAAGGGATCCATTATCAGCTTTTAGGTGATAACTAGACCTAATAACTAACTTGAAGTTGTTAATATTCCTTAAAAAGGAAGTTAGACCCGTCAAAGTATATATCTAAGAAGAGTTTCTCGTAACGGTACTTTCTACTTGGACCAGTCCTCTTCGAGACACGTTTACATCACTGGTTAGACCAGCTTGAAATTATTACCCGACCAGGACTAGTCTTTTCGATTCACGACTTTTCATGTTTCGTCAATTCATGAGTCATAAGCAATTCACGGTTTCTACTTGATTTTGTAAAATCCCGCGAAAGACTCTTAGCCACTTGCTCCCCCTCAATATGTGCACATTGATTGAATCAATTTTTTAAAGTTTTTAACACTTTGGCACATACGGGTGAGCTTTCTTTTGAGATCATTTATTCACCATTTACAATCACTTGCTCCCCCTCAATATGTGTTTAGTTCATAATCCAAAAACTTTAAAATTTTAGCACATATGGGAGCGAACTTTTGAGTCCAAAATCATCTTTTCAAGTCCAAAAACATCACATTTAATCACTTAGCTTGCTCCCCCTCAATATGTGCTTTGACTAAAATCCAAAATCTTTAAAATTTTAGCACATGAGGGAGCGTTCTCGTAAGTCCAAAAACATTCCTTTTTAGTTCCAAAAACATCACTTTTAAATCAGTTTTCATATTTAAATCACATTCTCTCCCCCGATCATAAAATTTCAAATCTTTTGAGATTTTGTGATCCCAATTGATTTAAATGATTTTCGAAAAAGCTTTGGAGAGAAGTGTGATATGTTTTAAACGTTTACTGATTATGAGACACTTTTTGGATTTCACTGTGGCTGGTGCACAAAGCTTTTAAAGGTGCAGAAATTTTGAGCAAATGCGCTCCCCCTCAATTAATGGCCCGTTTTCAATTTTTAACGTTTAATAGCCATTAAAATGAGTGGTAGCGTATTCGAGAAAATTTAAGACCGATGGCCACCTTGTACACCACAAAATCTTTTTTGAAGAATTTTAGAAGAAAGAGATTTTGGGAAAAGAAGACTTCTCTTCTTTTACTAGAAAGGTTACACTGAAGCGTACAACATTTCGGACAATCCACACATAGTGATAACATGGTAACGTGTTTTTCACGAATTTTGAAAACCGGGTTGCTATCTGAAGTAACAGCAAACCATAATTTAAGCGCGGGTTGCAGTCTGAAGTAACTGCAAGCCATAATGTTGAAGCGCGGGTTACAGCCTGAAATGACTGTAAGCCTTATAAGGCATGTTTTGAAAAAATTTTGAACTTCTGATGATGCCAGAAGACATGCCTAAGAAACAAACTATTTTTGGTATTTGTGAGTTTTTCTGATTTTTATGGTTTTTATAGGTTTTATATTTTTGTATTTTTCTTTTCTGGGTTTTATATTATAAATATATATATATATATATAAGGATATGTGAAGTGAATCAGTTACTCCTCATTATCTTCCTGAAGACTTTTGAGTGACTCAAGAGTGATGCTCTTCATTCCAAGACGTGGGAGAATGAATTGAAACCTTTCTCTAGGAAGTGCCTTTGTGAAGATATCAGCCAGCTGAAATTCCGTCCTCACAAAGTAGAGTTCCACAATTCCTTTTTCCACTTGTTCTCTGATGAAATGATGTCGAATATCAATGTGCTTTGATCTTGAATGCTAGACGTTGTTGCAGCAAAGAGCAATGGCACTCTTGTTATCACAGTACATCGGAACCTTGTTGTATACAAAGCCATAGTCTGATAATTGAGACCTCATCCAAAGAATTTGAGCACAGCAAGAGGACATGGCAATGTATTCAGCCTCTGTGGAGGAGATCGACGTACTCATTTGCTTCTTTGATGACCAACTAACCAATTTATATCCTAGAAATTGAGCACCCCCCGAGGTACTTCGACGAGTGTCTTGACACCCCCTATGATCAGCATCAGAGTAGGCTGTGAGAGCCATTGCAGTGTTTTTAGGATACCAAAGGCCCATGTGAATTGTTCCTTGAAGGTNTCTGTGGAGGAGATCGACGTACTCATTTGCTTCTTTGATGACCAACTAACCAATTTATATCCTAGAAATTGAGCACCCCCCGAGGTACTTCGACGAGTGTCTTGACACCCCCTATGATCAGCATCAGAGTAGGCTGTGAGAGCCATTGCAGTGTTTTTAGGATACCAAAGGCCCATGTGAATTGTTCCTTGAAGGTACCTGAAGACTCTTTTGACTGCTTCTAAGTGCTTCTTAGTAGGTTTGGATTGATAACGAGCACACATGTAGATAGCAAATAAGAGATCTGGTCTGCTGGCTGTGAGATACATCAGTGATCCAATCATGCTTCGGTATTTGGTTTGGTCGATTAGTGCTCCTTCAACATCTTCATCCAGCTTTGTTCTCTCAACCATTGGAGTGTCAACAGATTCACATGATTCAAATCCAAATTTCTTTAGTATTTCACTGGCATACTCGGATTGATTGATGAAGATACCGTGTGGGTTTTGAGAAATCTGAAGCCCCAAGAAGAACGACATTTGCCCCATCATGGACATTTGGAATTCAGTACTCATTTCTTTTGCAAACCTATCACATTCGAGTGGATCGGCAGATGCGAAGATAATGTCATCCACATAGATCTGAACGTGGAGACGATGCTCTCCTAACTTTCTAGTGAACAAGGTAGGATCGACAACACCCTTGGTAAATTGGTTGGCTAGAAGAAATTTGGACAGTGTATCATACCATGCTCTTGGTGCTTGTTTAAGACCATATAGTGCTTTCTTCAAGCGATAGACATGATTAGGGCGTTCAGGATCAACAAACCCCTCTGGTTCACTTACATATACTACCTCCTTTAAGTGTCCATTTAGAAAGGCAGTCTTCACATCCATTTGGTATACAACCATGTTCTGACTGGCTGCATTGGCAAGGAAGATTCTGATGGCTTCAATTCTGGCAACTGGTGCGAATGATTCCTCAAAATCGATGCCTTCTTCTTGTCTGTATCCTTTGGCCACAAGTCGAGCTTTGTTCTTTAACACTTCACCATAGTCATCAAGCTTCACTTTGAAGATCCATTTGAGGGCCATAATCATTGCACAGTCAGGAGGGGGTACTAATTCCCAGACATCTAGTCTGTCAAATTCATGGATTTCATCCTGCATTGCAGTGAACCAGGACATTTTAGTCAACGCTTCTTTATAATCCTTTGGTTCGACTTTGGACAGAACGTTGCTAACGAAACACCATAAAGCATCTGTGGCAAGTTGTCGTCGTGTAGATACCGGCCTAGATGGGTTACCAATGATGTTGTCAATCGGGTGATCATTTGTCCATTTCCAGATATGCTCATGAAGTTGATGACTGGGAATTAAAGTAGCAGTGTTGGAATCTTCTAAGGAGGATGCCAAAGTAGATGGTTCAGGAGCAAATATGTTGACAAAAGGTTCATCAGGTGGTTGAGTAAAAGGATTCACTTCAAAGGTGTTATCAGATGCTTCTTCTTGAGGAATTGAAGAGTGTTGATCTGTGTGATTGGTATGACTAGATGATGGAGCATTCTGACTAAGAGAGATGGAGATAGAAGGCCGATTGTGGGTTGAGGTTCATCATTAGCAGCAGCATCAGGATCTATGACTTGTTGTTCAGGTTCGACTCTTTGTTGAGGCTCAAAATACTCATCATACATTGAATCAAACAATTTCTTCAAGTCCTCACTGGTAGGTGGCACAGAAGGAGCATCTGTGGTGGAAGAATTTACAAGTCTTGAACTAATGGGTCCAGGAGTCCAAAGATTAGATGTGGGTCCTGAACTGGAGTATTCAGGAACCGTTTGCTCGGTCAGCTCATCAAACGTGACATGGATGGTTCCATGATTTTTCGGGACCTCTTGTTGTAGATTCGATAACCCTTCTTGTTTGGTGCATACCCAACAAAAATTCCAATATCAGCTTTTGCCTTTAGCTTTCCCAAATCTTCGCTATCATTGTTTGGGTAACATAATGCACCAAAAACACGAAGGAAAGAGAGGTCGGGTTTTCTTTTATGCACTAGCTCATAAGNGGATGGTTCCATGATTTTTCGGGACCTCTTGTTGTAGATTCGATAACCCTTCTTGTTTGGTGCATACCCAACAAAAATTCCAATATCAGCTTTTGCCTTTAGCTTTCCCAAATCTTCGCTATCATTGTTTGGGTAACATAATGCACCAAAAACACGAAGGAAAGAGAGGTCGGGTTTTCTTTTATGCACTAGCTCATAAGGAGTTTTGCAGTGAAGAGGATGTATTAGTGATCTGTTCTGAGTGTAACAAGCCGTTGCAATTGCCTCTCCCCAGAGAAACATTGGAGCTTTGGAGAAGATCAACATAGTTCGTGCTGCCTCTACAAGTGTACAGTTTCGTCCTTCAACGACTCCATTCTGCTAAGGTGTTCGAGGTATACTCCTTTGATGACTAATTCCCAGATCTTCATAAAACTGAGTAAGTTGTTGATTGACAAACTCCATTCCATTATCTGTGCGGACGAATCTGACTGTTTTATTGAGTCCAACTTGCAGCTGCTTGATTAGTTTGATGATGATTTCATGTGTTTCATCCTTGGATCTGAGGAATTTGACCCATGTGAAACGAGAGTAGTCATCAACAATCACTAACACATATCTTTTTCCAAATATGGTTTGCACTCTCATGGGACCACAAAGGTCCATGTGACGGGTATGAAGAACTTCCATAATGGTGTTGATGGTTTTGGGTTTGTGAGTATGCTTCTTGCTTTTACCAAGCTAACAAGCGGAACAAAGATGATCTTTTTCATACTTCAGNATGATTTCATGTGTTTCATCCTTGGATCTGAGGAATTTGACCCATGTGAAACGAGAGTAGTCATCAACAATCACTAACACATATCTTTTTCCAAATATGGTTTGCACTCTCATGGGACCACAAAGGTCCATGTGACGGGTATGAAGAACTTCCATAATGGTGTTGATGGTTTTGGGTTTGTGAGTATGCTTCTTGCTTTTACCAAGCTAACAAGCGGAACAAAGATGATCTTTTTCATACTTCAGCCTGGGCATGCCTCGAACAAGATCTTTACGAGTAAGTTCATTGATGGTACCGAAGTTCAAATGGTTCAAGCGACGATGCCACAACCAAGACTTGGTCTTGGAATCCTTAGATAGTAGACAGATTGGAGATGATTGCATCATGTCTTCAATGGATATAGTGTAGAGGTTTGTGTCGCGTCTGCCTTTCAGGAGATCCATACCATCCAATCTTCTAACATAACAAGTGTGTTTTGTGAAGGCAACTTCTAGATCTGAGTCACAAAATTGACCTACAGAGAATAGATTGTGCCCAAGACCTTCTACATAGTATACCCGAGAGATAACGCTGTCACCAACCACATAATCTCCATAACCCATTATTGCACCAAAATGATCATTCCCGAATCTAACAGTCCCGATAAACTTTTTCACAAAATTTCTGAGCCGCGAGCGATCCCCCGTCATATGTTTTGAGCAGCCTGAGTCCAAATACCACAGGGCGATTTGTACGACCTGCATTTGAAATCAGACAGATATAGATAACGGACAAACTTGGATCCCCAACCATAAGTGGGGTCCGATTGGTTAGCACATACAACAGAATAGGAAGAATTGATAGTGTCCTTAGTCATAACATGACATGCTGGGGAACTAGGCTTATGGTTAGCGCATTGGGTTCCTATAGGAAAAGTTCTACCATATTTCTTCCAAATCCTAATGTTGGGAAACTTAGGATTAGACTGTTTGGCAAAGGGGCGATGACTTTCTATTGACACTATTCTTCCAGTGGGTCTCCAATGATAGCCAACATTAGTAAACTTCCTTCCTGTTGCTTTCCAAACATGTAGACAGTATGACAACCAGGGGATACTTTAGAAGCATACAAACATGTCTTAACACACACATCATGATTACCAAAATTTAAATAGTTATTACAGATCTCACAACTGGTTTTAGAATTCGAATTAATTACAGTACGCCTAGAGCTAATACTAGAATCAACATGATTCTCAACGTTCAGATCAGTCTTATTGTTCCTAATGTGGTCTTCTACTTTCTTTCCTTGAGCCCTTTTAGCTGGCGAAGTCCTATCATTCCTTGTATTGCAACTAGGCTTTGACCCGCTAGCATTAGTGACAACTTTTACTCCTGTAGAATTAATGATGGGAACATTAGAACGAGAAACTGTTGTTTGATTTCTGGTATCTGATGTGTTATGTTTTGGTGATGTTATGGGCACTTTAAAGGCAACATGCTTGTTCTTAACCTTAGAGGAAAAATCATTAGTCTTATCACGCATGCAAACATCTTTAGGACATGTACCAATGGCATAATCTAAGAGCTCATATGATCTGTTGGTGAGATAATACACATCACGGATGCCAATGTCCGCAGGACTTACCATTCTAACTTCTTCACTAGTTTCGCAGAGGATATCTAGGCAGTCCTTGAGATACCTAAGGTACTCACTATGAACAAACGCATTATTCCTAAGGGAAAGAGGAATATTAATGGCATCAACATCAGTTCTTTTTGTTTTAGCCGCTTTGGTGAGACCACAATCACATGCAGTGACTGGCATTTTCCCTTTCACCTGAGTCTTTAGATTCTCATTTTCTTTAAGCAAAGAAGTTATCTTTTCATTGTTTTTATCACGTGTGATCTTCATCGATCATGTAACTCTTTGTAATGTTGTTTGATTTTAGAATTTTCAGCTTGAAAACAATCATTTTCGTATTTCAATTCGTTAATGACATTTTGAAGTTGAAGATATTGAGAATCTAAACACGGAGGTTTCTGGGTATCAATCGCATCACATTTATTATCAATCACATCACATTTATTCGTCTTAAATTGTGCAATTTGAAGCTTTAGTTTCCGAATCGTGTTAGTGTGAGCTTGAATTCTTTCATCCCGTTTGGCTAATTCAAAATATGCATCAAATTCAAGAGCATCCGAAGATGTCTTGGCATTTGAGTTTCTAATTCTTTCTTCTAGATGTTGGTATCTTAATTGCAAGTTAAGATTGTCAACCTCTAGTTTAAAATTGCTTGACCATGTTATCATGATCATCTTTTTGAATTTTTTCGCGCAGTTTTAAATTCTCCCCCTCAAGCTCAACAACACGATTCTGGAAAACTTTTAATGTAACGACATTTCATGAAATTGGGAAGCAGTTAAAGAAGAATCAGTAGCAGTTTAAAACACATCTTGAGCAATGCACATAGCAATCAAATTATCATTCATGATGAGAGCATTCTTCCTCGCAATTTCACTATGTTGAAGATCTATTACAGTTTGTTTTCCTTCACTTTCCTGGTTTTTAAACACCTCTTTCATTTCATTGATCTCTAGTTTAAGGGACGTTTCCATGTATTCAAAATGGTTTTTGATTTGTTTAAAAAATGGAATGACTTCTGTGAGATAGCATTCTTTTGTAACTTCAAAACCCCTTTCCCCTCAGTAATTCCCGTTGGAG
>LBNU01006542.1:20465-37836 GCA_014162995.1 Artemisia annua | reverse complement strand
GTAGTAAAGTTTTTAAACGGTAACGTATTCACCCCCCCTCTACGTTTTCACACAATATATATAGATATATGTATTATGTTAATGCATTTTCATATACAAGTAATTTATGTGTGTTTTCTATTAATGTAGCTCACATGTGCGAATAGATTCAAGAAAATGTGTACGAGCATGTATGTAAAGCAACATTTAAATGGTTAAATGATATTTTTTAGCGTGATTAGTGTATGTAAGCATGCAACTTGAATAATGAATATAAAAGAAGAAGTACATAATTTTTGCTCGAACCCATTTTAAATTAAAAAAATTAAGTTTGAGACATAATAGTGGAGTCCAAAGGTTTTAGGAATTATTAATAGTGTGTTAATTAATATTCATTTCGTTAGCTATTTAGAATTGAGTTTATTGATAAAATTTATTAATATTAGTTAGACTTCAATGTTAATTTTCAATGAAATTAGTTGTACAATAAAATGAGATGAAGCTAAAAAGGTTTGTAACAATTTTTATACAGTTTATGTGGCATTATTATATATACATTATTACACAAACTTTAACTTACAAACTTAATAAAGAAAATATGTAACGCACATTAAACTATGACCAATTAGATAGACCCGTGTGCTTCATATTACCATGCAAAAACCATCTAATGGACAAGTATTGTAGGGCTAATTAATAGACCGAAAGAAACAAAGCCATTTTTTTATCATGCAAATAAGTAATAGGCCAAAAGAAACAAAGCCATCACAACTTAATAACCAAAAGCCATTTATAAAATACAACACTACAAAACCAAAACAACATCAAAAGTCAAAACGTTTCATACAACATACCAAACAATACTTAAGTATACACTCGCCAATAGACAAAAAGAATACACAATTAACAATTAGATTCTCAGCCCGTGCGTAACACAGGTTCTGCCTGCCTCGTATACCATATAGCATAGTTACGATTTATGAACTTTTAATGATATATGAAAGGAGATTTGTGATTTAGAAGATGAAATATACTTGCATCTTTTGGATTGATCAAAATATTAAATTACATATTTACTGAACACGTGTTAAAATCTTTGCACTTCACTTGCCGAAACCATTCTCTATATAACTAATCTCCTTGATGTTCACAAAAATATTATTCTATTATTTTGGGCCTTATGTTGGGCTTGGTCTTTTGTTATTGTGTTTTGGCCCACAAGTGCTTTTGGTTAAAGTGCCCACCATAGGCCACCAATGGTCCAGACTTGGCTCTAACATGTAAAACCGTTATATTTATCCTATTTTAAAAAGCATATAGCTTCGCTAGCTTGCATTTTCGTGCATATATTACTTTTTTAGTACAGTATTAGAATAAGTAAAATGAATAAATAAATAAACTTTTAAATTTTGAAGCCTATGTCCCGTATATAAATATGCATATTTTAATAATTTGCGTCACGTTTTTCATATTTATAACAATATATGTATACAGAGTTCTAAACATGGGACCAGTTTAATTTAATAATAACAAATATTTTTCTTTTCTATTAGTATTTCAAATACAAGCTATCTATTAAATTTATAAAATTATTAAAAACCAGATTACCTACTTTCTTAGAAGTTATGAACTAAACACTAAATTTTAAATTCGTTGAAAAAAACTTAAATTTTGTTTTGGGATATCATTTACGGAAACGAGTTCAAACACTAATAAAAAAAAAAAAAAAAACACGAGTACACATACACTCATAAATAAGGAAATTTTAAACTACCTATCTAAGCACTTCAACCACACAACAACTATCACACACCGCTAAATCTAGTAACAAACTGTCTGCGACGAGCAATATGTGCTGCAGATGCCTATAAAAAAAGATGCAGATTGTCCAATTTTTGACCTCAAACTCACGAATACTCCTAAAATACGTAACGGCATCAGCAAGCACAACATCATCACCACTTCTCAATTCTACCAAAAAACGGACAACAGATATGCGTTCCCTACAAAGCTCCAACTCCCAAATAATAGCATCCAGATAAGCTAACCGATCAGCCACATACACAAAGCAGCCATGCAAAAAAGACAGCCAACCTTGCTCTTCCTGAACCTCCCTCTGAAAACCCAGATACATTACATCAGAAATATTAACTGAACGCGCCGAATAAGCTAGCTCCAACAACCTAACTAAACTGTCCATTAAAACAATAAGCAGTAAAACTTACTTACTAATATATATAATATCTTGTATATATATATATATATATATTTGGGAGAAGTAGCTATGCTTTTGTTGATGGCTGGAGTTATCTTAGCGATGATAATCTCCTTACCGAAGACCTTTTATATAAGAACCTGTATTTAATGCTTCAAGGATACAAAGACATGTATTTTCATTTTTTATATCATTATGCAACACAAAAAGATTTATGGATTTTGGGTTCTATAGAACAAACTTTATTCGTTACAAAATTTGCAAACGAAGACACTTTCAAAAGATATTTTTTCTATAACACAAGGTTCAATTTAGTGGCAACAAAGGTTGGCATACCCGCCGCGGTTTTGCGGCGGGCCCGCATTTTGGCTTGCTTTTTTTTATTTTTTTTTCGCTTTTTGTTTTATAATTTTTACTTTTAAATTTTTTTTAAATTTTTTATGAGGTTTTTTTTTTGTCATTGTTTGGTCTTGGATAAGGTAATTTTATCGGGATCACCGTCTTTGTTCTTGTTATGTTTTGTGACGACCCTTTTTTTTGGTATTGTTTAGTTTCTGTCTGATTTATTTATTTATTTATTATTATATTTTTTTTTTTTTTGCATACTATTTTTTTGTGTGGGTTCTCTAACTTAAAAATAAGGTTTGAATCATTTTCAAATTCTGGAATTAATGTGCTTGATTGATCGTCAAACAGTGCTTGTTTGTTGTTTTAGGGAAGGATTTGCAGTTTCTAGTTTTTGGGGAAGA
Source organism: Artemisia annua (assembly GCA_014162995.1). NCBI lineage: Eukaryota > Viridiplantae > Streptophyta > Magnoliopsida > Asterales > Asteraceae > Artemisia > Artemisia annua. The sequence continues at coordinate 34,893 of LBNU01006542.1, read as the reverse complement.
ATAATATGTTTTTTATGTATTGTTTTTGTAGCTTCTTTATTTAACATTCCTGCAATTTATTTGTGTGGTGTTGTTTTTTTTTCTTTTTTTTTTTTTTTTTTTTTTTTCTTTTTTTTTCTTTGTTTTTACTGCTTATTGTTTTTAATGGAGCTATGTTCTAACCATGTTAGCGCTGTGAAGTCTCTTGAGAACGCTTACAAGCTAATACGTCGCAGTAAGTGTTCCATGCTTAAAGAGCACTCATTTAGATCTGGTGATGTCTATATTTGTGCTCTATCTGCGGGAGTCAGCTCTGTTCAGAGGGATCACGTCTTCAGGACAGAGCATATCATATGGTTGGCATAGAGATTCGTTATTGCTTAGACATGGCACCCGCTTTGTCAGTGCAGTAGTTCTTTACCTTTTTAAGAGAATCTTTGCCTTGGAAATTGGATACCCACATCATGGATACAGCATGTTGTTGATTGTAGTCTGATGTCGTTGAGCTTATCTGAGACTCTTATGAATAAGCGTATTATGCATTGTATGGCGAGCCCTTTATCTCTCTATATATAACAACCCGAAAACCCGAACAGCGGAAAGCCATACAAATGTCTGGAGGTGCACATCGATGTGTTGTCATCACAACCCAAGGGCAACAAAGAACGGTTTTACGCAAACCATTTTAAACGAGATATATAATTGAAAAACATTTCAATTTAAATAATAGTTTAAAACAATTGTCGCGGAAAGCTATAGTTCAAAAATAGACTTTAACAGTCCAACGGTTTTCCGGAGTCTCTTCATGACCAAGCCATGCCCCTCCCAAAGTCCTCCAAGTAATATATGCAACAGCAATATTAACAACCTGAGATAAACATGCTAAAAGGTCAACACAAAGGTTGAGTGAACCATAGGTTTTAAAGTTAAAAGTAATTGATCACAATTCCCAAATATCAAGAAAGGGGCTAACGACTTTATTCGCCCGAAAAATACCACTTGCCACTAGCTCGATGACACCAAGCGTGCACCAAACGCAACAACCAGCTAACGCTGTTACTGAAAAATAAGTCGACAATACCGGATTTCATAGATACAAATGCCAGAATGCCAAAACACCTAGCCAATCCTCAATATAGTACACCACAATTGTCTATCTGCAAAAGGCACGTTGGGGGCGTCAATTTCCTATAGGTATATACTATATTTCGCGCTCACTCGCAAGTGATTAATGGCTCATGATCTGGGGAGGACTAATAGTGCAAAATCATACTTAGTGCCTTATCCAACAAAATGGTTACTGCTTCACTCACGAGTACCAACATATATAATTCAAACTCAATAAAACAGTTTTCAAACCATTGTGATCATAGTAAAAACAAGGTCAGAGCACGGAAACCTTCACCGCCCCTAAGTCCTACTGCTATAGCTAGACATTCAAAGCAAATAGGAATCAAGGAAGGTTTTAGGGGGGAGAGAGTCATGAAGAGAGGCCTTCACTCGACCTTCATGCCAGCACAACCGAGTGCTCCGCTGCATATGCAGCACACATAACATACCATCACTCTAAGTTCACTATCTAATGGGGATCATCTATATAGCCCGCCTACAACCAATACATATATAAAGAGCTGTCACGGTCCACAAACCGCGCTATCACAATAGAGACAACAAGTACACAAGGCCACAACTCCAACCACCAAATCTCAGCAAAACCTGAAATAATAAGCTCACAACACTGAAATTCCAGGACTCCGACAAATACTGATAGATCAACCCAAACCGTATGGCGAGGCTGTTATATGAAATCCAATGGGTGATACTTATCACGAAATAACATATTGTCAAGTTACCCAATGCTCGGATTCCAAGTGAACCATCTATGTAACCCAGTGAAGAAAGCCTATAGGAAGGAACGCTGAAGCCTGAAAGATAAACTTTCCAACCTGGAATATATATATATATATATATATATATATATATATATATATATATATATATATATATATATATATATATAAAATATCAACATTAGTAAACTATATTCAACATATAATATAGTAGTTCAAAAGTAAGAAGAATGATAATAAAGTACAACTGCAGCAATTCTTCTTATATTTTCGGCATGATCTTCCGGTTTAAAAGTAGGGTCACAGTTACGACCATGCTTAACATTATCACCATCAAGGACATGTGCCATCTTAGCTCGAGCATGTAGCGGTCAAGTCAATGCACAAGCTACAACGAAGATCCACGTAACTCAGGGTCCTGTACAATCTTGTTGAGAAATAATCCTGCAACAAAAGAGATGATTGCATTTTATAGTGCATTTTCAAAAGATTGGGTGATAAAAATCACATAATTATATATAACTTACATTCTGAAGATATGTTGTCGCAGCATCATTAGATGCAACCCATGGTATGCTAGAATGAATATGTGTTACATGAAGGGGACTAAACGAAGAGCATTTCAACCAACTTGAAACATTACTTGGTGACGAAGACAGACACCCAAGATTGGAATGTCTCCGTACTCTAGTACTTAAGGCAGATTCATGTTTACCCCAAAAAAAGGTGGTTGAATATCTCCAATGTGACATTAACCTATATAACATTTACTAGGAGTGTTTTAGCCCAACACTTTTGCACCCCAACTCTCGGTTTGGCCCAACAGCCATATTCCCCCATCTTTACCCGACCCGCCCACTATTCATTATCACTCACATTGCGAGTGTTAGAGTTGGACCCAGATGGATCTTCTCCGGTGCATGCTCCACCGGTTTTCTGGCCGTGCACCGATCCGAAAAAATGGGTAATTTTGTTGCTACAGTCGTCTGTGAGGGGATGTACAGTAGAATCTACAGTAAAACATTTTTTTTATTCGGTTTGTGGATGTGGATTTGCCATATGTTGCTCTTTACAGTGCCTCCCTTTTTCTTAGCCACAAAATTTTCTTTTTGTTCATATATCTTTTGCTAGGGTTGGTGGATCAGCCATTTGAGTTAAAATCTTCATAAAGGTAGCAGGTTCTTTATGCAAAATAAAAAAGGTTGAATTTTAAAATTAGGGTTTTCTTATTATTTGGGGGTTTTGTTAATAGCTAAATTGAATTCTCAGATTAGGGTTTTCTTATCATTTCGTGGCTTAGATATGGAGATGGTATTGTTAAATTTGAGTTTATAAGTGGTTCGTAAGGATTTGGGGTTGCATGATTTGAAGATTGACATTGTTTTGTTATGGAGTGTTTGGATTACCTTACTTTCCTAGCTTATGAGCTTATTCAGTTTTATGTATATCACGAGGTTACCTTTTTTTGCCCTTATGGGATTTGCTTAGTTGACCTTATGGTGCCACATGTTTTTGTGCTTGGACAGGCCAGGAACATTCATAAAAAAATGACATAGTGCTTACAACTGTTTATAATTTGCTTATTACATGTGTTCGTGCTTGGAATTAGGGGCTGTTTGTTTTTTCTTTAATAAAATTTTTAGGCAGCGCAAAGGTTATGGTTTTTTTTTTGTATATGATAAGCCGTGTATAAGTTGTATGTTGTATTCATAAGTGCTCATTATAAGTGGGTGTTTCACACATGTTTTAATCGATGCTTTTGCCATGTTCTTTGTTAACTGACCATCAATGCACTTATTAGTTTATTCTGTGTTTATTATAGGCGATGAAGATAGTACTATACTTGGTTGCTGGAACATGATGGGTGAAATCGGCCCATATCTTGGCGGGGCATCACTGTAAGAAAAGTGTTTGCAGCCATGGTGGGTTTGGATATCCTTTTGTTCGGTTCCACAGTGTCAAATCTGAGCCAAACGAGCACTTACAACATCGTTCTTACAAATGTTTGTCAATTTGGTACGTGATCGGGTGCTGACCTTGCGAGCATCAATTTTAGTTACGGTTGTTTATGAGATGTGTTTAAGTTTACATGTTGTGAAACCACATGGCAAGGAAGGTACTATCGCTTATGTGTATTTATTATTTGCAAATAGAAAAACTTGCTGGTCGTGAAGGGTGAAAGACACCTGTATTTTGGCTAGGCATGACGACATCGTCTTTACAGTCATGGCAGGTTCACAACCCTATTATCCAGTTCTGCACTACCAATTTGGCTTATATGCTTATTTTGGGGTTTATTTGTGAGCTATGATGATCACCTACTCTTTTGTAAGACAAATGAACTGGCCTATAAAATATACACATTGTGGGCTATGATGAAATGTAAATGTATGCAGAGTTGATGTCTGCAAGCTCATATGTATCTTGGCTAGGTAACCCGGATGGTAATTGCTACTTGAAAAAGTGGCATTTGCAACTGTGATTGCAGCCATGGCTTATTAGCCCATGATGAGTCTGTTTACAACATATCTGAGCCCCATTTAAAAATATTTTTATGATTTTTGTGGTGATTCAATACATGGTCGTATGTGGTTTTCAGATTATTGGGTACTCAAACTTATTTGTGTCCTGACCCAAAATTTCTTGGTATACTGGACTTATTTTTATTCTAAAAGAACATTGAGTTTTTCGTGTGACATAAGAAGCTCCAAATTTGTCTGTCATTTTTGCTAATCTGAAACGAGTTTGTTACATTGGTGGCTCACATTAATGGTGATCAACTCCCACCTGCTTTTGATAACGGTCAATGGTAACTTTTTTTTAATTCATTTATAAATTTTCATCTTTCATGTATTTGTTTGCTTATCTTCATTTAGTTGCTATTGTTCAGGAGGTCGAAACAGTGATGCAAATGGTGCATGCTTTAAGTGTCATCAACCAGGGCATTGGGCAGAACACTGCTGAATTGCGAGCCCAGGTAACTTTTCCTCAACGCATGTAAAGTTACCTATTTTAAGCATAGAGGGTTACGGCTAATATAAGTAATCACTGACATTTCATACATCAAATAGGTAACTTTCATGTATAACTGTTGGTCTATTGTTGAATTAGTTGACAGCGGCTAATATTCAGGCTGAGGTCGGTTTTGTTTGCGACACTTGATCCCACCACAAGGATGGCACAGGTCCGTAATTCATTTAGGAGAACCTCATCCTACTATAATTTATTGAATTACTTTCTTCATATATTTCAGCTTTATTTTTGTTTTCAGATGACCCAAGTTTTTGTTATTTATGCACTGTGTACTGCAGATGACCCAAGTTTTTGTTCATATTACTTCCACAAAAGGAGGGATAACGGGGTGTTTGGATTTGAGGAACTACGGTTCAAAAAATTACTAGACTTGCCATTGATACCAAATGGAAGTTTGTCTGTTTTTACTCATGCTGAAGCTGAAGAGCATAAGATCCGCATGTTCATTTGCCAGGGGAAAGATGTTGTTCATGTAAAAGAGGCAAGTCTTTCTTCTTACTACTCCCTTTATACAGATGGTTACCATAAGATATTTATTAAGGTGGATTGGTGGAACTATGGATGGGGCGGACACGTTAAGTAACGGGTCAAAACTTATAATTCTTTATTACAAGCCAAAATGGGTAAGGATAGGTTATCCCAGAAACTTTTTGTCCAACACTTATAAATTTATCATAATGCAAAATAAAGTAATAAACAATTTTGGTCACCTTCTACTATTTGACCCGTTCCTTTTCTTTTGTGCTATTTTTTACTGGCACTTTGTCTATATTAACTCAATTTACAGTAGTTTATTGGGGACAGGTTCCTTATGCTCGATCCTCACTTAATCATGATGGCATCTTTATCTTGGATACTGCAAACAAGATATTCCAGTTTAACGGATCCAATTCATGCATTCAAGAAAGGGCTAAGGCACTTGAAGTTGTGCAGCATATCAAAGATACTTATCATGATCGGCTAAAAATCGGTCAGCCTCATCTGATCTGCAAGTTCGATTTTTTTATAATATATTTTGGGTCTTCTTTACCCCATTGATGATCAACAAACTAAAGGAAGGTTACGCCTACTTGTACAGTATTCGTTGGAGCAATAACATTGGTGAGTTGCTTAGGACCCGAGGTATGCCTTCTCTTGGCTCACCTTTTCACTTTTGGAAAAAGTCTAAGTTGGGAATTTTGCTCAAGGCACCACGAGGAGCTTCTTCCTCGGCGATTGATTGTTCCTCAGGTATACCTTTTTTTTTTTTTTTTTTTTTTTATTGAGCATAAATATGAATTTATTATTTTTGTTGTTTAAACCAACATTTTTTTGTGTGCTTTTCAGGTGAGACAGATGTTAGGAGTTGCCCAAAAAACGACAAATAGTTGCAGCGTTGATATGTTTCAGCAGCCAAGGTCTACACTGCAAATTACTTGCGATGTGCATAAGAGGTGTGTTTTTGTAGNTTTTCAAACATTTTGCATCTAAGACTCATAAAACACACTTTTGGAATATTTCCATTATTTTGATGCATTATTTGGTGTTTTTGGCTGTTTTTGGCAGTTCAGGTTATAGAAAAATGATGAGTATTTACATACTCATCAGTCAGCCTCATCTGATCTGCAGGTTCGATTTTTTTATAATATATTTTGGGTCTTCTTTACCCCATTGATGATCAACAAACTGAAGGAACGTTACGCCTACCTGCACAATATTCGTTGGAACAATAAGATTGGTGAGTTGCTTAGGACCCGAGGTATGCCTTCTCTTGGCTCACCTTTTCACTTTTGGAAAAAGTCTAAGTTGGGAATTTTGCTCAAGGCACCACGAGGAGCTTCTTCCTCGGCGATTGATTGTTCCTCAGGTATACCTTTCTTTTTTTATTGAGCATAAATATGAATTTATTATTTTTGTTGTTTAAACCAACATTTTTTTGTGTGCTTTTCAGGTGAGACAGATGTTAGAAGTTGCCCAAAAAACGACAAATAGTTGCAGCGTTGATATATTTCAGCAGCCAAGGTCTACACTGCAAATTACTTGCGATGTGCATAAGAGGTGTGTTTTTGTAGTAGTTTTTTGCTGATGAATAAAGATCTTTATGGCTTGCTGCCCCAATCTTTTTTTGCCAAACGTTTATTTAATCTTTGTGAACTTTACGTGTTTCTTCCAGAATAGCACACTTGATTGAATTCATATAGTAAATTTTATTCGTGTGATGTATGTATGTTTTATACCATTTGAGTAAACGTATAAGGAGAAACTTGAAGGGTTGATATTGACTGTTAAGATCTTAGTTATAGGAAGTTTGATTAATTGCAATATGCGCATGGATGTTCAGATTCCCCTAAGTTACTAACCTGATTGCCAAATTTTTTTTGGGTTTTACCTGGATTGGGAACAATGTGAAAGTTCATTACTATACCAGTTAATTAACCTAAGTTAGGATCTATAGTCATATACTGTTTGTCGTCTGATTTCTTATACTATGGAACAATTGCTATGTTGTTTCACCCTTCTTGCATAAACTTGCGAATACTTTGATGGAAGTAATTCTTTTGCACGCCCCTAAGTTTACAAAAAATTTATTTTTATTTTATTTTATTTTTTATTTTATTATTTTTTTTTTATGATTCAGTTTTCAAAAAATTGGGTTTCTTTACATAGTTGCACTTTATGTGTTTTAGGAAATGGACGATATGGTGGTCGATGGACATGATATTGAAACTGGACACATTATTGTCACTACTATTGGACGTGAAAATGGTCAACCAAAGCAGGTGTTCATGCGCCACCAAAATAGATAAAAATGAAGGTAAATCCAAACACCCCCTTAAGATATAGGTATGCTTAAACGCAATCCCAAACACCCCCGGTTGAATGTGGGACTTTTGTTTACTGTGTCATGGAATTACTGGTATGAATAGAAGTAGAAGGGTAAGTATATGGTTAATGGTTATATATTTCGTAGCTAGGGTGAGTGAATGCACTTGAAAGCATTACTCATTAGAGAACGGGTTAAATGGGTGGAAAGTTACTCAAAGTGTAATAAAGACTCATATAAAGACCACCTCCATACAACACATAAATAGGAGTATGAAACATTTCCATTTTGTGCCTCTAGAGGTGATCAGAAACGTGTATGATATCCCACCGACCCAGTCTCAGAACTTGAATACTAACAGGGAGACCGTGGGTATATTGTTGTTACCAAAATGGACCAACCAACAAATGTCTTAGCCGTAGCTGATTTGGGTTTGCTATAAACCAAATATTTGATCCGTTGGTTTTTATTTTAAAGACAACAACTCATTTAATTTGTTGGTTGATTTACAGTGACATATATCAGATAATGTTGAATTTTTGATTTTGAAAACTTAACATTATTACTGTTTTAATGTTTAACTAAATATGTATGTTGCACATATAATAACATTTGTTTCCAGTGGTGTTGTTTGAGAAAATGACCCGAATTGCGCTGGATAAGGTCCGAGAATTATTAAGTTCATCAAAGACAAAAAAACTGTTTAGGAGATGTAACAGCAGGCAATCGTTCTGCTTATGTTTGTTTTTTATGTGTGTGAACAGGATCTGACATTGCTTCTGGCCTGTGTGGACCGACTATATTAACTTTTTAAAAACCTTACCGGTCAGTAACCGTTTCCATGTTTATAAATAAAGTATAACCTTTTTATCGTTACTTTTATTAACTGTCTCGAATATGATGGATTTCAAGTGAGAGCCATTGGAGAAAAAAAATGAGCTTCAAGAAATGAGCTTCAGGACCTGGACTAAACATAATGGTTCAGCTCAAGGAGATCATTAGTAGAAAAAGATAGTTTTAACCTGTAGTTTGATTTAAAATTTTGTCGAAAAACAGTGACTATGCAAATAATATTATTATGTAGATTGATGATCAAGCTACATTTTAAAATCAAACTGCAAAATTCAACATATGAATGGGCTATTCTTTTTGTCTTGCAATTTTCTAAGTTGTCCTATTGCATTTGCAGGTGGTGAAATTTCAATTGGAACATAAGCACTATTGGAAGGAGATTATGGGCAACCTTGATGCATTATGACCGCAGATGGAACTATACTCAACTGGTAACCATCTTTTGAATTGTGGTAGGAAAAAGTTTATGTAATAGCTGAAGCACCAAAGGCAGAACTGATAGGACCTAAGTGTAGCTAAGGATGTATCTAACAATTCATGTAATCTACTTTTCTTCTGCCAACTTTAAAAATTGAGAATGTATTACAAGTTTTCTGCAGCAATGATATGAATTTACATAATGCTATAAATTGAGAATGTATTACAAGTCTTCCTTTTTGTTTATAGTATTTTGTAGCTTCATTGCCTTCAATCATCTGAAATGATGAAACACACGCAGGCAAAAAACCCGCAGCAACGCGCGGGCTATCCGCCTAGTATATATGAAATCATACCATGTCACTATACAGGCAAAATCAATATTATTACTAACATAATCAACATTATTAAGAAACTGGACGATCAGTAAAAAAACATGCCAGGAGACTTTATTGTCACTACAACGAATCTATCACATATAGTTGCTCAAAAATACTTTGGATTTAGTTTCAGACTTATTCCTTTCAGAATACCATGGAAGGGCTAGGGCTAACTTACGTTTAAATCTTCCCCAAGCCCTATGCAAATACAATTTAGACTATTAGACATAAAATTCAAGTAAGCTTGTAATATGCAGATGGATAAACTTTAAAATCCGGTTAGTCCCGTAAGGGAGTGATAAAGTACGACTTGAGTAATGCATAAGCCAAACACAGTGTATTACCTGTATCAGTCGGGCATGGTGATCCCGAACCTAGTGATGTAACAATGTTATCAAAGGCTCTCTCTTCATAAATGCAATAACATGCTTCTTCCCACATGTCCATTCATCGTTGCATAACACGCCAAACACAGTGTGTTACCTGTATCAGTCGGGCATGCTGGTGATCCTGAACCTAGTGATGTAACAATGGTATCAAAGGCTGTCTCTTCATAAATGCAATAACTTGCCTCTTCCCACACGTCCATTCATCACATAAGTTACATAGAAATTACATTTAAAAAAATACCGGTCAGGTCAATGCACTTTTCCTTTAAAAATAACTGGTCAGGTTGACTACAATTTTAAGTGGTTACAGCAGATAAACATCTTTACATATATAGATTTAGAAAAAAGTGCACAGATAACAAACATACTATAGAAATAATAACTTAGGAAAAAATGCAAATCCACACAAACATTGTTGTCTACTTCAATAATCTTCAATGAGATAATTTGGTTTTATAATTAACTTTATAAAAACTTAGGTCGATTAAAATTGTTACCTTTAAGCCTTGTGCAAGGATTGTGTCTCCAGGTTGATGGGTCTTTACTCTTTAGCGCCACCTTCAAAACTTCTTGAACCATTTCAAACATGAACCAAATTGTAATTCATAACATTGACAAATTAGTGACTCCAACTATAAAGCATTTAAGCAAATAATTACTATAGACCAACAGTAGTATTTAAAAATGACAAACATACCTAGTTACCTACCCTAACTAAATCAATGACCAGCTAGCAAGAAAAAGTAACAAGTAGAATATGCATAATGTAGAAATTTTGGATAGTTGTATATGATTTAAAAGGGCTTCATACCTGATACAATTATATCATATTTTACATTGTTAATATATAAAAAATGATCAATCCAATCATACTTTATTACTTTGTAATATAAACTCACATGAAAAACAAACATCTAAACAAAACACCAACTGCACTTAACTAACCCTCTATAGTAAGTGGTGCTCAACCGCTTCTATACATAATTGGCTCTTTTTTCCTGATGATTGGCTTCACGCCTTTGTTCAGAAACCACACCATTAAGCAACACCATATCCATATGTAAGAGGAGCCACTGCAACTGTAATAAAATATCACAATGAACGAAAAAACCTCCATTTGACCAATCAGCATTTCCTGATCATTATACAACCAACAACTTGGAAGGTCTCAATAGTCCACTTTTCCCAAGTAAAAGTGTTGTTGTTGTTGTTGTTGTTGTTTTTTTTTTTTTTTTTTTTTTTTTTTTTTTTTTTTTTTTTTTTTTTTGATCTTCTGCAACACCACTCAAATGATCTAAATTAGATTTCTTCAAATAAACTTCATATGCTACTTTTACCTTACATGGTATAAGACTGTTCCATAATGTTTGATCAGTAATCATAGCTCCATTGGACCTCAAATCTGCGTAAGCAACTTAATCGAAAACTCACCTTTTGTATCTATATACTATGTCCAACTATCGCTATAGTTTTGCCTTAATGATACATTTGAAAATAGTGATTCCAACTCGGCTAGATCACCTAATGCCCTATCCCTTGGATCTCTAACCCACCCCACTTCCATTCCCATAGCCCCGTTCACCCACGAACCCCTCTTACCCACCATTACCCGCTTATCAGGCTTTAACTGATACAATTTTGTAAAACAGTCAAAAAATCTCTCATCCGCTTATCAGGCTTTAACTGATACAATTTTGTAAAACAGTCAAAAAATCTCTCATCCCAAACACATTTATCTAACCAAAACAAAGTGTTTAAACCTTTACCTATCACCTTACTGAAGTGATTTGTGAAACGCCTCCCATCCAAGACATCTAACTCTTATAAACATTAAAAAGCTGTATACCACCGATGGTGGTTACTTAAGTCTTTTAGTACCATAAACGTTACAGTATTATACAAAAATCACAGGAGAAAGGGAAGTAACTAATGGGAACTTACTTAGTCAGAATAGTTACGGATTTGTTGTCTCCTAAAGACAGGAAATTCGGCAACAATCTTTGTTCACATAAGTTCTTCAATTTCTCACTTCATCGGAGCTAAGTTATCGCTTCAAATTGTCACCAGGGTTTGTGTTAATTTGATTTAGGGGTTTGAAAAAATATGTTTAGGGTGTTTTTGATTTAGGGATCTGAGATAATATATTATAAGAACACCAAACGCATAACATACTAAAAGACTTAAATTGGTTTAACAAATTCGAACCTAACAATTCCGAGCCACTAACCCTTTTAAAATGTGGAATCACACTAATTTCCAAACCTACAATGCCGAACCCGAATGAACATTTATAAACAATAATAATTACTTGTAATTATAAAAAAGTAACAAAATACCAGTAGGAGAGAGATAGTGCCTATGAAAATCTTCAAGTCTATAAAAAAATTTTCCAATAACACATTAATTTGATGAATTAGGTGATTGATTAAAAAAAATTCCCTAAAAGGAATAACCTTTGTATTGTGCTGTTTGTTATCTTGATTGGGTAAATAAGAAGCTAAACACATATTAATTGTTGGCTTGTGTGTGTTTATCCAGGTAGCAAGTAAGACACCTTAATAGGGTTTTGAGAAGGAGTGGATTTTTAAGGTTTTGAGAGGAAAGTTGTGTTATGGTGCGGGTGTATACAGATGGAATCTTTGGGAATGAGTTTTTGTACCCACAAGGTTTTAAAATTCACACACTCAATCCCCGAAGTTCTATCTTTCACGCCCGCCTTTTGCTATGTTTTTTCTTTCATATTTTTGACGTATGTTTATACCGATTTTGTTAACCAGACGAAACTTGTATATAGTTTGACTAAATTATGTTTAATTTTGACTTTTTATTAACCAATCATATCGCTCGATTTCGTCTACATGGCAAAATCGAGCTATTCTATTGGTTCAATTTTTTTTTCTAATAAGATTGTTTTCTCTAAAAAACTCTGAAATGATGTAATTCTTTTATTATATAAAAGATCGATTGCTTACATAGGGAAGGTTTACCAAGAATTCAGCAAAGATAACTATCAAATTTCGTAACCCTGTCCATCACGATTCACGATCTCGTTTAGAATTTTCGAGCAAAATTATACATGCAGTCCATCAACTTTCTGTTTCGACACAATCTACCTTTTAATTGTAAAGTTTTTTAGTTGTGGACCTTATCTCCCAAGTCGCTTTTTTTTTTTCCCTTCAGAATTGTTCTTCCCTCTCTTTTACTCATATCTCACCCAACCCAAACACACTGCCCCTCAAAACTCTCAACATCTAAAGCCGTTATTCAACATACAACATCTCAACTTTTCCACGGTGAAGACTTGGTGGGGATTAACCGACTGCCCAAATACTTTGCCCGACGTCATGTCTTGGGGGGGCTAGACAAACTCTCAGCTTTGAGCAAGACTGCTAGTGACGAGGTCCAAACCACATTTTGGATTATATGATGTTACCTCAGCCAGGTTAAGTTGTTTTTATTAAAACCTCCTAGAAAAAATATTGAGGAAATTAAAATTCTTTCTCACTCGTGGTATCTTCATAGATACAGGAAGACCAAACCAATTTTGATTAATTGGATTGGTGACCCAAGTTTATTCAATTCTATGTAGTGTCGTTTCTCGAGCTCCTTGCTAGTCTAATATAATTTGCCGTTAAAAAAACCCGCTAAAAATTTGCCAAAAAACCTTACATTTTGCAAATGACTTGTGTAATAATGGGCGTGAATGATCTCATTTATGTATTCGTAGTTGCACGGATTCGAATAGCGCCCCTCAACTTTTGTTTATCCAACTAAAAGTTCATTTTAAATTGTGATCCAAAGTTTTAAATCATATCATTAAACATTACAAATATAGTTTTCAACCTCCATTCATTTAGGTCTAATTATACAATTTTATGTATAAATATTGTGTATTAGCTAGGGTTTATATGTGTTAAAATTTTAAAAACATAATAAGGGGCTAATTTTGCACATTAGTTCAACGTTGCTTGAGAGAAGAATATTAAGAACAGTCCTAAGTGGATTTCGTTTGATGGTTCGCAACTTTCACGCCCAACATATATACACGAAACATAAAAAATGTATATCTTGCAGTTGAGCGACTAACCAATCTGGAATACAACTAATTACGATTGGAGGAAATTTCTTTGTATAACTTAATTCATATGCTCGTTATGTATTTGATGAGGCTAGATGTTTTTGGTTTGCTTCTTATAACAGTCTTTGGATGCGATCTAGATCCGACGTCACTGGATAGAAAAAATCAGCGATTGAGGGTGTTTGGGATTGCTTATTTTTTTCGCTAATGCTTCTTATAAACAGCTTAAAATAAATATAAAATTCTGAAAATATTGTTTTCGGTTTTCCTAATTTTGTAAACAATGCAATGCTCGAAAAAAAAACTCCTTTATATGGTATAACTTTTTAATCAAGTCATTTAAAGGGTGTTTGTGATTACCTATTTTTCTCTTCAAATTCTTTTTTTATGAAAGGCTTCTCCATATGCTTCTTCACAAAAAAATGAAATAAAAGAAGAACTAAAGTGCTTAATCTAAGAATAAATACCTTTTTAATAATGTATGAATTTCCTTATCTTGTAAGCAGTGCAATAATGCTAAAACGATGACAATCTGATAGAACTTCTTAGTCAAGTCCATCTATAAAATGTTTTAGTGTAAATAAAAGAGTAAGCATAGAAAATGAGCATCTCAAACACTCTTTAAGTTAGTGGTGTTTGAGATTGCT